>JAAGNO010029024.1:0-14096 GCA_033439905.1 Ceryle rudis
CTCTCTAGGCATAGTAGGGCGGAGACTAGGTGTGTTCGGTGGAAGGCTAGTCCTAGGCTGCTTAGTGAGAAAGCTGGAGTTAGGGGATTTTAATCTTGTTACCGAGTTTAGTGGGTAACGTTTCTGCAGTTTAACCAGTCACATGATGGCTGCATTAGACTGGCAGGGTACAGGGATCAAATATCTAAGCGTTGACAGAGTTCTGGTTAGAACAGACACAAAATCAAATATTAAAAAGAAAATATTCTTTAAAAATATTGAATTCTTAATTAAATTCTGTTAATGTGTCAGGCTGAACTATGATAGCAGCTTATTCTAGCCTTACAGATGTTGATATTTTTAGAATAAAGAATATGGCACACTTCTGTCCATTTAAAAATATTTTATTAAAGATGCCACGTTCCAACTTTTTCCAGCTCCAGACCATCACTCTGCCAGTACACACACCTCAAGAAGCGATCACTGTTCCTTGGGAAGTTTTCCCAACAGTCTCCATTTTATTCATAGATTCTCCGTGGCTCATGAAGAACGACACCACCCTCCTCCATAGCTTTTCCAAATTCCTGAATCTTGTTTAAAAGATAAAAGACACAAATAAATACGAAGAAAAGCCATCAGCACCAAACCATCAGTGGGGACGGGTTAACGTGGAGGGGCAGAGATTAACAGCCTCACTGAAGCACAATGCCAGACACTGCAGCTTGTCAAAGCTACCTTTTTGAGTGTCACAAGAAGGCACTGTCAAGCCACAGAAGAAAATGAATGATGAAGATAAGAAAAAGTAATGCTTAAAAATGGTACTTACCGAGTCACAACGACGTTCCCAGGGGATAACAGCTTTAAAGTTCACAAAGTTGATTCCTGCTTCCAAGCAGCGCTGTGCCATTACGCGGCCGAGGTTTTTGCATGCTGCTACTCCCTTGGGACTGTAGAGGTGTCTCTTTATGGCCCACTCTCGGGTAGAGGCAGATACCACAACATCCCCATTACAGCGCTCAACAAACGCTTCTACATAATGCTGTGTCCGCTCAAGCCGTAATCTGAGTGAAGAAATAACACAGAATTACGATGTCTTTTCCAGGTATAGAGAGAACACATTCAAATGCTTAAATGCATAAATGACTCACTTTATGAAATAAAATTTAATGTACTAGAACTATTAATATAATAATGAATTCTTAATACTGTTTTTATTACCTAGGGGTTTGTTTATGAGGACATAAAATAGGATTCTCCAGTTTAGGAGAGTGAAATTCCAACTTTTCCATCTTTTCACCAGTTACTCAGGTGCACAGTCCCACACTGCACTCACTCCAAACAAGCACCGTACACCCGCGCAGTGTGGTACAGGTCCATCTGACAGCTAGACCAGGGGAACTGCTGCAGCAGAAATGTAACCTTACACTCGCCGTGCAGTCTCTTAAAGGCTTGTGCTTGCCCAGTAGATAGCAACTTGTCGGGATCACTAAGTGACTAAACAGTACTTCATAAACTGTTACATGTAGCTATCATAGAGTATTAGGAGCAACTATTTCTTATTGCACCGAGATAAGATCAGATTTCCAGGTATGAACAAACTCGATGCAGTTCTCTCCTCAAGATTCAATGATTTTGAATCCCCAGCTTAAAATGAACTTATTTTCTAGAGGGCAAACAATCAGCATTTTCTGAACACCTACCCCAAGGTTACGTGCCGATTAAGAACAACTAAGGAGGCAACTGATTCAGCAAACCAAAAAGAACATTTTGTAGAATTTCCACCTGCTGCGTTTCTAGGGTTTGCTTGGGTTTTATTAGTTTTTTGGCCTTTTTTTTTTTTTTGTTTAGGTTTTTTTTTTTGGTTTTGTTTTGATTTTTTGTACGTGTGTGGTTTTGTTTGGTTGGTTTTATTTTTGGAGACTTCATTTCTGATGGTGACTTTCTGACTCACCTATGCCAGAATTCACGCTTTGGCCATGTTGTCTTCCAGCCACGCTCCTTCCTAGCTAGAGCCAACTGCTCCAGGTTCCGAGGATTCCTGTTAGTGAAGTCTGGGGCAACAACCTCATTTTCACTTGTGTCCACTTCAGCCTCAGTTTTGAGACTGGCCGGAGTTGATGCAAAACGAAGACCTTGATGTAAAGCAGTAAATAAAACCCCCCAAAATTAAAAATAAAATCATACAGGCAGTAGAATACATACAATATGACACACCTTGTAAAAGTTAGCAATATTAGCTTTTTCTTTTTAACACAGAATAGATGGATTACCAGAACTCAACCTGGTTTTCCAATTTATGAGGTGAATTGTAGGCTAAAATGAAAAGTATATTAAGTTTTAACAGTAGTTCAAAACCATGCATAAAACAGAAATTTGCACATGACTAGAAGATCCCTATGATTAAAAGCTTTACAACATATTGGAAATCAAATAAATGAACAACAAATAACAGCGCTACCAAATAACAAGGTAAAAATCCTTGATTCTGTCAAGCTATTCATCATTAATTAAACTAACACACACGAATTTGGAGTTAAGCTTGCCAACTGCTACACAACTTTTTGGTCCAGAGAGGCAGCGGGAACCTCTCACCAGAGTGAAGGGACTGGGCCTCTCTTTGTCAGACCGGCCGCCCTGGACGCACCCGCAGCGCCCCCGTCGCACAGCAGCCCGAACGGCCGTTTCAAGGCAGAAGGCCGGGACACAGAGCAGGGCCTGCGCACGGCGGAGCAGCCCTGCCTCAACATCCAGCAGCTGGGTCACCTTGGGAGCGGGCCCCCCGCCGGGAAAGGCCGTGATAGCGAGTCGCGTAGGGGCTGAGCTTACCCGCTCCACGTGCCTGGAGCCTGCCAGCCGCCCACAACAGGCAGCTGCGGCTGCTCAGCGCCATGAGGTGCCCGCCACGGCCTCGGGCGGCAGTCACCTGCCCGCCAGTCAGGGGCACTTGGGCGCCGCCATCTTGACGAGGCCAGCACTTCCCCCGGAAGCCGGCATAGAGGAGCTTTCGTCTGCAATTGATGATGTCACACGGAAGCACCAACTGCTTCCCCCCCTGCTGTCTGTAGCTGCAGGGCTTGGGAGGCTGCTCCCGTCCCGCTGGTGACGTACATCCCGGGCACGCTCTCTGGGGAAGCGCGTGGTTGCGTCAGTCAGTAAACTGTTCCCTGACTTGGAGAACCTCTCCTTTTTCCTTTTGGAGAAAGGGCGTGAGGCAACACCCGTCAATGGAGACCGGGGTCTAAGGGACCAGGAAGCGGGCAGGCGCGCATGACAGGGCGGGGAAGTGGGCTCTCAGCACCTATCAAAGCTACGGGGAAGAGACTAGAACCGCTACAGAACCGGTCTAGTGCTACTGAAAGCTAAACTGCTTATTCTGCGCCGCAAACTGTGTCTCTACCGCTACTGAATCGGACATAAGCGGCACCGGGAGACGTAGGATTTCGCCTCCCACACGGCCGCTGTAACCTTACCGCGAGCTTTCACAGATCTTGCCCTTTGCTGGAACGGGCAGGGCAGGGCACGGCACAACGAACCCCTCCCGCCACCTCCCCCACCCCTTCGGCGCCACGCCCCTGCGAGGGGTGGGCTCCAAGGCGCATGCGCGCGAGACCCCGCCACCTTCTAGAACCTCCTCGAAGTGCTGCTGTTCCCCCCGCCGCCGGGACGCTTTGTTCAACTGCGTGCACCAATCGCGGCTTGAGGCTGGGCCTGCCGCGCGCCCGGATTGGGCAGGCAGGGTGCGGCCCCGCCCGTCGCGCGCCGTTCCCCTGAGCTGCCCAACCTCGGGGGGGCGTACCCAGTATTCTTTGCGGCCATTCCGTGGCTCCGCGCGCTGTTTTCTCTCTGCGTCTGGCGGCGCGGCCGGGCGGGAAGATGGCGGCGATGGAGGGGCCCCTGGCTGTCTTCGGCGAGCGGACCAGCGGCGACACGATCCGCACGCAAAATGGTAACGGCCGCAGAGTGCCGGCAGGAGTTTGATGAGCGGTATGGGGAGGGGCAGAAAGGAGGTAATATGGCGCGGCCGTTATTACCGCCATGTGCTTACCCGCCCCTGCCCCCTCCCGGCGAGGGCCTCGCCCCGCCGCCGGCTTTTCCCAGTCCCGGGGCGCTAGGAGCGGTTGGGAGGGCTGCTGCCGCTGGGACTGAGGGCGGGCGGGCGGCCCTTGCTTCTTCTTCGCAGTCTCCAGGGAGAGACGAGAGTCTCGCGCGGTGCCGCACCTCTCCCGGTCACCCAGGCGGCCAAGCGATCCCGCGTCCTTCTCTCTTTGTCGGTAGCAGAGCGCACCGGGAGCGGGGCGGCTGCTGACGAGAGGTCCCCTCGGTTCTGTCCCGATCTCGTAGGGCTTGAGCCAGCAAGGCTCGCAGGCTCGCCGAGGAACCTTAGTGGGAAAGGGGTGACTGAGGAAGCCAACGGGCCTACAGCACATGGAAATAACCTGTTTCTGAAAGCGGGCACCATTCTCAAAATGAGTGTCTTTAACTGTAGTTTTCAGAAAGGTTCTGTATTTCTCAGGGTTTTTTTCTGAAGCTTTGGGGGAAGGATGCAAATCCCGAGACTGTTCTCAATTTTTGAGTAGATAAAAGACAAAGGAAGAAGCTGAAGGCCTGCTTCCTGATGATCGTGAGAGTTAAGTCTGCTGATACTTTAGGAGGGACTGTTGGAATGAGCGTTACCTTAATCTACAGCTGAGATTCTAATAGATAGAGGCACCTTTGATACAACGGTTATTTCTTTCAGAAAGCTGCCGTTACTCCTCCAAAGTAAAATAAATAGTTTGAAATGCAAAGTGAAGATCTAAATTGCAACTATTCCCATTATACTACCACTTTTTCAATTTCCAGATCAAGTGGCTATGCTTGTGGGATAAAGAAAATCTTGCCACGGTCTGAAGGAAAAGGTTGATTGTATCTTTTTCCTATATGAAGTTGGCAGAACATACTTTAAACAAGCCACTGTGTTAGAGGTTTCCTGTTACTTTAGTACTGACTAAAATGTAACTTTTGACGTAATTTCATTACAAGAGTCTTTTCTTTCAGCCACAGACCTGATTGGGACAAAAAGTTGTGTTACTAATTGATATATGGTGATAATAATTGTTTTATATCTGCCTGGAACAGAGTAGTAAATGAAAATTTCATGTCATAACTTGCTGCTCCATCTCACCAAGCCAGCAGAAAATGAATCTATCTTTCTTTTTTTTTTTTTTTTTTTGATTGATTAGTTTTGCCAGGTTAGTTAGCTGAACCAGCTTGGAGAGAAGACTGAGGATTGGCACAGGGTATATTTTATAGTATCAGGAAGCCATTACTAACGTAGCTAGGATGAAACCTAATCTTCAGTTAGGTCACTTCATCTCAAGTTTTGGAATTGAAGCTTCTAGGCACTTTTTCTTGTAAAACTTAAATCCACCCTAAGTTGGAAGCGTAAAACTTTTCTTTCATTTATTCAGTTACTGCTGCATCTGCTATTGCCAACATTGTGAAGAGTTCGCTTGGGCCAGTTGGTCTGGATAAGATGTTGGTGGATGATATTGGGGTAAGTAAGCTTTCTTTAGGAAGTGTCAGGAGAACTTGTATTCTGGTGTAAAAGTGCTTCCACTTAGTGTGCTTCATAGGCCTGATGTGCACATGTAGGTTTTTCGTATGGTTTTGAGAATAGGTAGGAGGAGAACTATGTTAAAATTTGGCATCAGGTAATGTATGTTAATCAATCTAGTTTAGTATTGTAGTTTGTGTAGTACAATTACTGCCTTTTGATGGGTCAGTTTTCATCATCACTTAACAGGTATTGGTCAGATTCACTGCAGTGAAGATCACCATTAAAGTCAGGCCTTGTGACGATGTTGACTTGTATACCACGACCTCCATGTTAGGAGAGAATTCAAATAATCCCATAACAATTTAAAAATAGTATTCTATATTTCATATTTTAAAATATTTCAAGCACATGAGGACAGTTTGCCATTTTACAGGCTGCTGTAACAAAATACTGTATTAGAGGGTTTTCACTGCATTGCTACTAATCTGGCATGTGCAAAATGTTTTATGAGTTTCTGTAAGATAACTATTTTTGCAATAAAGTGCAGGTTCTGCCCTGGTTATATTTCTGTTATTTGAATAGGACTCCTGGTTAAAAAGAAGCAGTAAACATTTGGTAGAAATAGTTACTTTATGGACATTAGCTAAGAAAAGTTACTGTACGTTTGTATGAATGCTGTGAAACACAACAATCAAAGCATAATAGAAATATCCTTCCAATTAACATTTGATTTGTGTAAATTAGGATGTGACCATTACTAATGATGGTGCAACCATTCTGAAACTACTAGAAGTGGAACATCCTGCTGCAAAAGTTCTCTGTGAGCTGGCAGACCTGCAAGACAAAGAAGTTGGTGATGGGACAACCTCAGTGGTACGTATAAAGTTTTACAGCCAGTAAAACACCAGAGAAGTCAATGTTACCTTATCACAGTGCAGCATTTGATTTATCCATTATGAGTCTCAATGCAACACCAATTGACCATACAGAACGAAAAGCCTCGCAGATGACTGAATATAAGCATTTTTTTTTAAAGCAGGTTACAGAGTGAAGAAATTAGGCTTGTGGGTTTTTTAGAGATGGTAGTTTCCTTATGCAGCTGGTGCTCTGGAATAGAGTTTGTTAACTGCAGTTTCTTTTTTTTTTTTCTTTTTTTTTCTTTTTTTTCTTTTTTTCTTTCCTTGAAGGATGAGGATAGATTCTGAGATAAGGTTCTTAATTTTTAACAACTGTGAGAAATTAAAGTGTTAGTACTACTAAGGATGCTTAGTCTTGAAAACGTGTCTGAAACTTTTGACTCCCTGGGGGGAGATGAGGAGTGGAATTGTGTGGTTTTTACATGATGTCAGAAAGTATGATTCTGGGTTGCAAGTACTTGGTTTTTACTGACCAGGCATTGCATAGGTATTTGCAATTCTACTTTTCACTTAATAGCAACAAGTAGTTATTTTGCTTGTATTGAATACGTGCATTTAATGTCTATGCTTCCAACAGGTAATTATTGCTGCAGAACTTCTAAAAAATGCAGATGAGCTAGTGAAACAGAAAATTCATCCTACCTCCATTATTGGTGGATACCGACTTGCTTGCAAGTAAGAAACTAATACAGTTGAAGTACATTGCATTTTTTTGAGGTACAATAACTGCATGCTTTTTGTTTGTTTCTGTATTTGTGACTGTGTTAATACAGAGTTCCTGGCGCAAAGTGGATGTGGTGGTTTGTTTTGCAGGGGTGGTGTTTTGTTTCCCTGGGGTTGGGTTGGTTTGTGCATTGGGTTGGTTTTGGTTTTGTTTTGTTTTTAAATTTGTATTTCTATAATCACATAAAAATGTCACATTCCTGTCTTAGAAGATGAACTGGTTTCATCCCTGTGTTCTTTAAGGTAACATTTAGAAGGGCTGAAAACATGTAAGATTCTTGTCTTTTTGTGGAGGTGGAGTTCTTTACCAGTATTTGTCTTTATTCTACAGGGAAGCAGTTCGTTACATCAATGAAAACCTTATTATTAACACAGATGAATTGGGCAGGGAGTGCCTAATTAATGCTGCTAAAACATCAATGTCCTCTAAAATTATAGGAATGTATCCTTTAACTTGATCCAGTTAGTTAAGCAAGAGTGATTGACTGGAGAGTTTGAGTAGCTAGGCTGCTTTTGTTTGCAGCAAATTTATGAATGGGGTATAATATTCATGCTGCTGATTTTATAACAGGGAGTATGAAAAACACTATTTTATCAGGCATGGGAAAACATGTTCAGACTCTTCCTTCCAATTTATTTAAACCTGGTTAGGCACATAACAATAGCTTCAACAGTGTATTGTTTCCTTGCAACATTGCATGTTAGTGAGACTAGTCAAGGAATTGTGTGAATGGAAGAATGTGTGACACAAGTCAAGTACCTGGGGAGTGAAATAAGAGGAAAGAAGGTTGCATTTTACTCCACAGTTACAGGAAAGAAAGGCCTGTATTTGTAGCTTTTTGTGCTAACACTCGAATGCATACTGACCATAGGGTAGGTATGTTCTTACCAGTGTTTCACTTTTTAGGTATTACCCATTCCTTTAAGGCAGTGGTAAAGAAAGTACCTACATGCCTTTCTGGAGTTATTTTTTAATTCTTGGCTTTGGTACTGTCAGTGACTTTTTTTCTTAAGTGTAATACTAGTTTTCATCATCAGTTTTATTTAACCTTAACAACATTTTAGTGATGGTGATTTCTTTGCTAATATGGTGGTGGATGCTGCACTGGCAGTCAAATATACAGACCAGAAGGGTCAGGCTCGGTATCCAGTCAACTCGGTTAATGTTTTGAAGGCACATGGTCGCAGCCAAAAAGAGAGCATACTTGTGAACGGTTACGCTCTGAACTGTGTGGTTGGCTCACAGGGTAAGAACATGCTGTGTTTCATAAACCTTTTGTGTGAACTTGGTCCTCTTAGCCTTTGTGCATGAATCTTCTTACTACATTAGTTGCAAATCATGTGTGTTTTCAATTCAAGAACAGTTAACCAAAACAACAAAAAACCTTAGTGCTCACTAGTGGTTTCTGGGGTTAGGGTCTGGCAGCTAGTGGTGATCCACAAAAGTGTTGGTAAGTTACTGTAGTTGCTCTAGCTCAGTAGCAGCATGGTAACATTGTGATCTTCTGGAGCATAGTAAGTACCTCCTGCGCAGGCAGCCAGCATCAGGTTTGTAGGGAACTGTTATGTTTACCAGAGCTGTGTAGTGATCAGGTAACCTAAAGGCTGTGAGACTGATGGGTCAGTTTTTCATGATGCTTCACATTTTAGGAAGGGGGAAGGTAACAGTCTACAGCATACATTAAAAAAAAAAAAAAAAAAAAAAACTCTGTGCAAGTCTTTATTAGCATTTTTCTGTACTGAGGCAGAACTACAGGTGGAGAAGCAAACAACAGAAATGTCAAATGTGAAAGTAAAATTAGTTTTAATCTCTCATGTTAACTTGATGTTCTCTTTAACTTGACAAAATCCTTTTTCTTTCTTGTTTTATCTAATCAGGTATGACCAAGAGAATAGTTAATGCCAAGATTGCATGCCTTGACTTCAGCCTGCAGAAAGCAAAAATGAAGCTTGGTGTTCAGGTTGTTATCTCAGACCCTGAGAAGCTGGACCAGATAAGGCAAAGGTATGTGGAAGCTTGAGTAACTGAGGCAGTGGGGTTTCACAGGCTTGTTTTGGCCTCTTCAGCTGAGGTGGCTTAACAATTTGAGCATGAGGTAAAAATGGTTTAGGTGTTAACATTTCCCAACAATACCAAATACTAATGGTGAAAGTCTTCATGTCTGGAGGCAGACTAGTATTAAGTCAGTTTCTGAGAAATCCAAGTATGTTTGTGCAGTGGTCCCCTCTACTTATGGAGCTCTGCATTAAGATTTCACGAGATGGGTTGATAATGTGCTTATAAAATTTTAACTTTTTTAAATATATTTTTATAACTTTGACTATCATTGCAGAGAGTCAGATATTACCAAAGAGAGGATCCAGAAGATTTTGGCCACCGGTGCTAATGTTATTCTCACCACTGGAGGTATTGATGATATGTGTCTGAAATATTTTGTTGATGCTGGTGCTATGGCAGTACGAAGAGTTGTAAAAAAGGACCTTAAACGGATTGCTAAGGCATCTGGAGGTAGGTACATGTAAACATAGGTCATTCTGTTGTTTGGGGGTTTTTGTTTGTTTTTAAGTAAAAGGGTATTTGTAGCTAATTGTCAAAATATGGCTGCTTAACTTCCAAGTCATGAAAGGGCAGGATGAGTAGAGCTGAGCCAATCTTCTTAGGTTTTAAATTTACTGTTGTTTTTAAGTGATCTGTGTCAGGGTAGAAGAGTTGACTGATGAAGATATACAGTGTGGAAAAAAAATCCTGCCTTGCACTGGACAGACTTGTGAAAGTGGGAGCCAGAATCTCTATTTATTTAGTAGCCTTTATTAAGCCCACATACTTAAGCTTCTGTTTTGAGAGTTGTGTTAAGTACTTTCTTTAGATAGTTCAAGACAAATGAAGAACTCCTAAATAATTAAATACATACTGAAAAAAAATCTGATGCTATGCAGATTTTAATCTGTCAATTCTTAAATTTGTAAGAGAGTGGCTTCATTATGGTAAAGCACAAGAGGCTTGTATTAGCTGTGGAAAAAGTGAGTAAGTGCTGTAAAAGTTGAGCAAAAAGGGCAGTACCCAATTATAAACTGGAATATTGAATTGCTACATGAGAATTAGAAGCACTGTTGTATTTAAGACAAGTCTACTTACACTGCTTTTATTTCTGTATGCCTGTTCTGGGAAGCTGGGAAACGATGTGCTGGAATTGAATGATAATTTCACGTTTGTTTGTTTGTTTGTTAAAGCAACCATATGTTCAACCCTTGCAAACCTTGAAGGTGAGGAGAGTTTTGAGGTATTAATGCTGGGGCAGGCAGAAGAGGTGATTCAAGAGAGAATCTGCAATGATGAGCTGATTTTAATCAAGAAGTAAGGATACCTTTAAAAAATACTAATTTTTATGTACACTTTCTACTAAGTTTGGGATAAAATCCCATTTATTTACTTGCATGGCATCTCAGTGGTATGAGTAGTTGTATGCATGGAAAAGAGTATGCAAGTCCACTGTAAATTAGAGGTGAAAGCAGCAGTATTTAATCTCTTCTGCTGGGGTTGAATGCCTGTTTCATCAACCATAATGTATGAGATAATCAGATTAAGTAAAGTCAATCTAGCAAAGTTTTGTTGGTAAACAAATATTGCTAAACTGGCTTCCCTTTAGAGACAGTAAATAGAAATAGGTACCATCTGAGTAATTCCATACAAATGAGAAGGTGCAAGCTAAATCTTATAATTTATAGTGGAAAACAGGGTTTACTTGTGCTGATTTCATTGAATCAGTTATCTGCTTGGTAGTATGAAAAGGACTATATCTTAAAATGTGTGGGGTTGTTGTTGGGGGGGGGTGTCCTTGGAATTTTGAATTTTTTTTTTTTTTTTAGTTTGCTTTGAGGTTCTTTTAGGTTGGGTGTTTTTTTGTTTGGTTTTTGTTTGGTTGGTTTTGTTGTTTGGCTTTGTGTTTTGGTTTTTGTTTGTTTGTTTTATAGCGTGTCAGAGCAGAAAGAGTTACTAACTGTCCACACTTACGTTATTTTCCCTTGGAGTTTTTAGTATGCCACTGCTGTTTGGTACCTGAAGACCTGAGTCTTTGTTTAACAAGAACGTACCATGGATATTAACTTCTCTGCTGCTTCAGTATCCCTTTCAGTGTTCACCTTCCTGTAGTCTGATTGATGTGTGAACGAAATACTGTGACCATGCCACTTGTGTGGCAGTTACGTGTCTGTTTATACAGTGATGTTGGCAGTCATTAGCTCACTTGGTGCCTACGCAAAAGATAACTTTGTTAATATCTAATTCCACTTCGCCCCCCTTACTTGGCAGGAAAACATTTTGTCTGTCATACTTGGGTCAGGTAGCTTTTGCTAAAATTCAAGCATATTAGAAATTAATGTATTGATTAAGTTATAGTGTCCGTATCCTGTAAGGGTGCATACGTGTTAAGATTTTCTTTTAAATGTTGAAAGAATCTGTCTCAACTGAACTTGACTTTAGAAGAAAAATTTAGCAAGAAGAGTTTTAATTTATATTCTGTTCAACACAGCTAACTCCCGATTTCTTTTTTTCCCCTAGTACAAAGGCTCGTACTTCAGCATCAATTATTTTACGAGGAGCTAATGACTTCATGTGCGATGAAATGGAACGATCTATACATGACGCACTCTGTGTTGTCAAAAGGGTATTGGAATCCAAGTCTGTTGTTCCAGGTGGTGGTGCTGTAGAGGCAGCACTTTCAATCTATCTTGAAAATTATGCAACCAGCATGGTAAGTCCTGCATGAAGAAGCAAGCCTGCATGTGTTAAACTAGGACAAGGGGAATTTTCAAGCATCTGTTTCCTTCTGCTAGGAATTGGTCCTGTGGTTCATGAAAAGCTAATCACATCACAGAATGTAAGATGCTTCTTTACAGTGGAGAATGAGTTATTTCTCTGATAATTAGCTTATGTGGTTCTTTGACCTCAAAATACGTTTTGCATGTCAGAATCCCTGCCTACTATTGACAGTCTTGATCATGGCTGTATTTTTTCCTCTGTTGTTGCAGCAGTTGGTTTAAAACCTTTTGTTTGATTGTTTGTTGTTTTTTTTTTTTTATTTAGGGATCACGTGAACAACTTGCAATAGCAGAGTTTGCAAGATCCCTCTTAATAATTCCAAACACCTTGGCAGTAAATGCTGCTCAAGATGCGACAGATCTTGTTGCAAAGTTGAGGGCATTCCACAACGAGGCTCAGGTTAATCCAGATCGCAAAAACCTGAAATGGCAAGTATCTGTCTGTAGGGAGGGTATTACTAACAGTGAAGTGGGTTGGTGATGTAGATGGAAAATCGTTCTGCCAGTTTACTGAACCATGATTTGCATGTAAAAAAGGGTGTAGGTTAACACTGACCTTTCTCCCTCTCCTGCGTTCAGTCCCATGTACATGTCACTGGGACCCAGCAGTATTTAAGCAGCAGTCTCACAACTGTATTTCTACTTTTTCTACCACTCCATCTGACAGTATTTCTTTGCAGGATTGGTCTTGATTTGATTAATGGAAAACCTCGTGATAACAAGCAAGCTGGTGTCTTTGAACCAACCATGGTCAAAACTAAGAGCCTGAAGTTTGCAACAGAAGCTGCAATTACAATTCTCCGAATTGATGATCTTATTAAACTGCACCCTGAAACTAAAGAAGAGCGAGGGTGCTATGAGGATGCAGTTCACTCTGGAGCACTTGAAGAATAGCTTAGGTTTTATTTATGTTTGTCTAACTTACGTTTCCCACTCTTGTAACTAAAATGTTAATAAAATGTGGTTGAAGCTGCTATTTTCTTGTCAACAAATTTCTCTTTAAAAGCAGGGTTGGTCCTCCTGTTGAGAACTTAAGCTTTAGCCTTTTCTACTCTACAACTAGAGTAGCTGCTACTCTTTGTGAAGGCAGAAATTGAGTAGTGAAAGTAATAAGAGTCAGATTAATTTTATGCAAAAAATCCAAGTGTAAGATTCATGATTAGAAGTTTATTAGTAAACTCTTTCAAAGTTAATACATTTATTCACATTCATCTCTCAATGCACATAGCTATTCCCATTCCTCCTCCTATACAAAGAGCAGCAACACCACGTTTTCCACCTGTTCGTTCCAGTGCGTGTAGAAGAGTAACAAGGATGCGACAACCAGAGGCGCCCAGAGGATGGCCAAGAGCAATAGCTCCACCTTGGATATTAATCTGAAAAAAAAAAAAAAGCCAACAGGGAAAGTTAAGAAATCCTGTAACTAGCTTAGCAGTTTCAGGGTGAACAATTTCACTGGATAGAGTCCTTGGTTGTGAGTAAGCCTGAAACTGCTACCGCCATTTCAAGGAGAAACTGAACATGGATTCAAGAGCTGCTAATAATTAGTATTGCTTCTGAAAGGGGCCCTTCTTTACTCTGAAAGTAAGTTAAGGTGTTAACTGAGGTGAGTGGAGGGAAGGGAGAGTGATAACCAGTGCTTTTTGCCTTCACTGGAGGAATACAGCAGCAGATACGCTTCCAGGAGCAAGCTCAAATTCTGAAGTGAATTGCAAGTGCACTCAAGCAGTTACCTAGCTTTGTGCACAGCTCCGCTATGATACAGTTCACTGGGGTACAGTATCACTGCTAGCAAGGCAGTGATACTGCCTGCAGTGCAGTAGTGTAAGGAAACAAAGGGTTCCCTTCTTTTTTGCTTATGGCAAAGTGACTGCAAGAGGAATATTCTCACCTCTGGAATACAATCCAGAGGCACAGAATGGAACAGCTTAAGGGAGCAAACTATGGCCTCAACTACATTACCTTTTCTGGATTTACTTTCAGTTCTTTTGCTATTGCAACAGATAGTGATGCAAAGGCTTCATTAATTTCAAACAGGTCAACTTGTTCCAGAGTCCAGCTGGCTTTGTCAATCTGAGAAAATAAAATAAATAGAGGCTTTATGAGCTTTTAGAGCTTCT
>JAAGNO010029026.1:0-12447 GCA_033439905.1 Ceryle rudis
CGCCGCCGTGCCCGGCTTCAGCCGCTGTCGTGCGCTGACACTGAGGATGTCATGGCCCGCTGTGCTGTAGGAGACACACGAGTTCCCGTGGGACAGGGGGTTCTAGAAGCTAAAACATCCAGATCATCCCCAAAAGCGATGTGGCAGATCCCAGAATCACAGACCGGGGGGGTTGGAAGGGACCTCTGGAGATCATCTTGTTCAGCTCTCTTACTCCAGCAGGGTCATCCAGAGCGGGGTGCCCAGAGTGGGTTTGGAATCTCTCTAGAGGAGACTCCACAACCTCTGGGCAGCCTGAGCCATGCTCTGGCACCCTCACAGGAAAGCAGTTTTCCCTGACATGCATTGCTTCTGTACCTATGTCACTTTTCTGTATGGAAATGTTACCTTAGGGTCCCAGAGGGTGGGTTTGCAGGTGCTGTGGGTGTGGTTTTCATAGAGGGCTCATGGCCATAGCTGATAATTACTTGTAAAAGACTCTGGGGCACGTTTCCAGAGCATTCTCACCATCACGCTGCTCTTGTGCCCCTCTCCAGGTTCTGGTAGTGGGCTGTGGGAACTCTGAGCTGAGTGAGCAGATGTATGACATGGGGATGTGTGAGGACATTGTGAACATAGACATCAGCGATGCTGTGATCCGTCAGATGCAAGACCGGAGTGGGAGCAAGAGGCCAAAGATGAGCTATCTTCTGATGGACATGCTTCAGATGGACTTCTCTGATGGTCATTTCCAGGTAGTGCTGGATAAAGGCACGCTGGATGCCATTCTCACCGATGAAGCGGAGGCCACTCTAGCCAAGGTGGACAAGATGTTTGCTGAAATCAGTCGGGTCCTGCAGGTTGGAGGGCGCTACCTCTGTGTCTCCTTGGCTCAAGCCCATGTGCTGAAGAAAGCAGTGGAATACTTCTCCCAAGAAGGCTGGATTGTGCGTGTCCATCAGGTGGCCAGCAGCGGGGACAAGCAGCAGTTTGTCCTGCCCGTCTTTGTCTATGTCATGACAAAGTTCAGGAAGATCCCTGGCTCAGCGCCACAGATCCTGGAGATCTGTCCTGAGGAGCAGGACAAGCCGATGCGGGTGGAGAGTGCGGAGCAGCTGGTGGCAGCAGTGAAGGACAGGCAGCATTACGCCCTGCTCTGCAGCCAGCTGAGCAAAATCCCATGCGAGGAGCATGTCTCCCTGGATCTGTGTGACAAAGAGAGTGGGAGGCCTCGCTATACGCTGCATGTAGTTGACAGCCCTTCAGTGAAACCTTCCCGGGATAATCACTTTGCCATCTTCATCAGTGAGTACAGCCTCTCCTGCCTGCAGTGAGATAGCACTCTGGCTGTGAGCTGCAAAATAGCCAGTGGTCCTGGCTCTGGTGAAATTGGGGCTGGAGGGACAAATAACTCACCACTGCAGCGTTCTGTTGATGTTTTAAGTCCTGGTTTTGAGGTAGGATATGTTTTTGCCTAGTGGTGCGAGCAGAGATCTGGCACAGAGTTTGCTGCCCGAGCAGATGCCCATCTGGCAGCAGCAGGACACTGTCTGCCCTGCCTCCAAGGTGGTGATTCTTGCCTTGATGCTGGTGACAGCTGCCCTAGTACGTGACTGCAGAAAGCCAGACCGCATTGGGTGCAGCCAGAATGGCGTTGCTGGTCTGTGCGGGTGTCCTGACGTGCCAGGGCCAGGCTGCTCAGGGCTGTGCTTTGCTTTTGCTCTTGCATCTCATGGAGATGAATTGGGCTCTGCCAGCAGTACTGTTCCTTCCCGTGTATATGCAAAGCTGGGGCTTAGCACAACCTGGAGATAGGTTGTGAGACTGTTGGATGCCACCTTCTTAGGAGAAGTGGCTTTTCTAGCCTGTCCTGTGTGAGCCTGTCCAAAATGGGGAAGGTCCTGTCTCTCTTGATGGTTGCAGAGGCTCTAGGCATGCAGTGGTACCTTTTTGTGATGTCTTGCTATTTGCTGCAGCTCTGCTTTTAGAGGCTGAGGTGGTCACTTGGGGACCAGGACTGGCCCGGGCTGATGGGAGCCCCTTCTGCAGTCCCACAGGGCAGAGAAACCGAGTGGCTCTTTGGGACAGAGGAAGGGCGGAGGCAGCTGGCCGCCAGTGCAGGCTTCGGGCGCCTGGTCACCGTGGCCCTGCACAGGGAGCAGCACTACGAGGGCATGGCCGGCATCCAGGCAGAGCTGTCGGGGAAGGTGATGGAGCTGGCCCCGCCAAGCCTCCCTGCCTGGCAGCAGGTGAGTCCCACTGCCTGGCCCTCTGGCTTGGCTTCCCCAAAACCAGGGCCAGGCTGGCTCTCCACCAGCAGCAAATCCCTCTCCTCCAAGGGACTCCAGCCTGCAGTGCATGAGCTGGCTGCCTTGGGGAGGAGTCTGGCTTCAAGTGTAGCTCCTCTCAGTTTTCCTTTCAGCTGGCTGCCTTTGCTAGGAGGCAGGATTTGAGGTGTTGCATGTCAGGATTCACTGTGAAGTCCTTGTCCTCCAAAATGCCCTCCAGCATTCCAAGAACACCAGGCATCTTAAAACCCTGAGAACACCCATCCCCTTCCTAATTCTGTCTTTAACCTTTCCTGTCCCTTCTGTCTCCTCCTTCCTGCCTCAGTTCTCCAAACCTGAGCTCTTGCAGGAAGTCTTGAGGTATTTGCTCCCTGTTCTCCAGCACATGTATGGGAAGGAAGCTGACGTCCCATGTGCTGGTCCCCAGCTCCCCTGTGGCTGCCTAGAGCACGTCCTACTGCTCCTGCATTGTGTCCGCTCTTTAGCCATAGTTAGGACAACTGGAATGCCAAGATCCATCCTGTAGCCTTTCCTTCCTCACACCAGTCCCTGTTCTCCCTGCAGGTGCCCTTCCTGTCTGTGGGAGGGGACATTGGAGTGCGAACAGTGCAGCATCGTGACACCAGCCCCCTGAGCGGGGAGTACGTTGTGGAAGATGTGAAGGGGGATGGCACCTGCTACTTCCGACGCCTCATCTTCCTCAGCAACAGGAATGTGGTACAGTCAGAGGCTCGGCTTCTGGCCCCCATGCCTCTCCCAGGTGCATGGGGCAGACAAGACGGGGTGGGGGCCAGTCGTGTCTTTTTGAGATGACAGAGTGAGATTGATACAGGAGGAAGATAAAAGTCCCACAGGAACCTGCTTGCCTTGTCCTGAAGGAGCTCTGGGAGTGTTTTTTTACACTCTGATGCTTGTGTTGTGGGTGGGACAGGGGCTGAGGGTGGCCAGTCCCCAGAAAGCCCTGCTGTCTCCTACCTTGACTTACTAGCCAATGCCTCCTGTCATTCAGGCCAGAAGAAACGGAGGAAAGACAAGAAGAAACCTAGCACTGCTGAGCCACCTGCAGCCATTGACAAGAGCTACCTGTGCTGTGAGCACCACAAGGCCATGGTTGCAGGGCTCTGCCTGCTGGGAGGACCCAACTCCCTCCCAGGTGATGAGGCTGGCAGTGGGAGGTTGTGCCAGGGGCAGGTGCGCCTATGTCCCCCTGCCCCAGCTCCTTGGGGAAGAGCTTTCCTGGCACCTTTCCAGAGCCATTTGTTGGGGCCAGTGGGTGGGATGAGCAGTGGGAACATGGCTGTTCTGGTGGCTCACTGGGCACTCTCCATTGTCAGGAACCCCACTGATGGTGCTGGTGGTTGGGCTTGGCGGAGGCAGCCTACCGCTCTTCGTCCATGACTACTTCTCACAGGCCCATGTGGATGTGGTAGAGATTGACTCTTCTATGCTGGAGGTGGCCACGTGCTGGTTTGGCTTCTCCCAGGGTGACCGAATGCAGGTGCACGTCACTGATGGCCTGGACTACGTGGCCAAGCTGGCAGCTGAAGGTACCATCTCACAGAGCATCCCGGGCTCCCCATCCAGCTCAGTGGGTGACATGCTGGGGATCAGAGTCTTGGTCTCCTTTCACCCTTTGCTTCCCATCCCTGCCCATCTCCTGCCATGTGTCACGAGCTCCAGCCTCACCAAGTCTCTGCAGCTCACAGGCTTGTCCTTGCCAACGCGTGCAGGGGACCTTAGGTTTGCTGCCTCCCTCAGCACTGAGGGCTGCTGCTGATGGTGTCATCTGGAAAGAGAAACTCTGGGAGGTAGAAATGCCTGTAACATGACAGATGGGGTGTCTTGACTGCCCCATTTATTGCCTCCCTACAGCGCGTGGCTCATCTCTATCCCATGGGATAACAGGTCTCTGCACTCCTTCCTGCAGCTCCAGCCCAGTATGACGCCATCATGTTTGATGTGGACAGCAAAGACCTCATGGTGGGGATGAGCTGCCCGCCCCCAGCCTTTGTGGAAAAGCCCTTTCTGCAGAAAGTTAAAACCATCCTCAAGCCAGAAGGTAAGAGGGGAGATCCAGCCATGTCCCTGCAGCCAGGCAGGCTGGCCCTGTCTGGGGTTTGAGTAACAAAGCTGTGCTACTTTTTCACATCCTGGAGAACAGCAGCTGTGACCAGGATTGCTTCATGGCATCCGCTGCTTCTGGCAGGTCCTGTGTCCGGGTGTTTCAGTGGGTGTTGTGATAGCAGGGGAGCAGAGTGGAGCAGGTGGCCTGGGTCAGGCAGGCTGAGACATCCTGGGGGGCCAAGAAAGGTTGCGGGAAGGCAGGGAGTGTAGACAGTACCTGGGAACAGATTGTGTGGCCACCCACGTCCTGTGTGGTGGCAGGGACACAGAGCTGGGCCAAGGCGAGCAGGGGGGTGCCAGTACTCCTTATGCTTCTGGGTGGGGAGCCATTTGCACCAGGGTGGCACCAATTCATCCGTGTTCCCGCAGGGAGCAGGGCAGTGTGTGGGGGCTGGTCTGAACTTCCATCCCTCTCACCCTGCTGCAGGAGTCTTCATACTCAACCTGGTGTGCCGTGATGCCCGGCTGAAGGAATCTGTCCTGGCCACGCTCAGGGAGGTCTTCCCGCTGCTCTACGCACGCCGCATTGAAGGGGAAGTCAACGAAATCTTATTTTGCCAGCCTAGCTCTGAGGGTCAGCGGGACCCCACAGAGCTGGAGGCACGTGCCCAGGCACTGGAAGGAGCCTTGCGTCAGCCTGGGCGCCCCTGGGACAGCTCCTACGTGCTGGCAGACATGCTGCAGGCCATCAAGATCCTCTGAGAGGGGCCTTGATGCTGCTTGAATGAGAGAGGTGTCCCTGCCTGGGTGCTGTGGCCCCTTAGCAGAGGGGTGCCCATGACTGGAACTGCCTCCCCTGGGGAGATGGTGCTAGCCTGGTCTGCCTGAAGGACAGGACTGGTGTGGAGAGGTGCTCCCTGCAGTGTGGCTCCCCAGGAGGGAGTCTGGGAATGAGGGAGGCTGTGCAGCAGCCCCAGGGGCAGCAATGGCAGTGAGGGGAGGAAGGTGTTGTGGGAGTGGCAGGACTGTGGCTTTAGGTCTGTCCCCATTGCTTTTCTGTTGTGGGAAAAAGTCCCACTGGCCATCTCCTTCTCTTCCAGTGCAGCTCCTTCCCTCTGATGCTGCCTCCCCCCCCAACTTCCCTGGTATCTGTGCAGATCCCCAGCCCTGCCTCAAGCCTGGTTGTGGTGGGTGGGCCAAGAGCTATGAAAATAAAATGCTCGTGGCTGCTCTGAGGCCCACAGTGCTTTGCTAGGCTTATTTCTAGAGCACCCAGCACCCCTAAAAGGTACAGTCATTACCACTCCTGAGGGCAGGCAGCTGCCCCTTGTACCCTACTGCTTTCTCCCCACTCACCTTCCCCAAACGACCCCAGCATTTGCCTGCCCCTCTGCTGCATCCCTCCAGCCATTGCCACTGGGATGTGGGACCTACAACCCCCCTTGGGCACCTAACCTTTCCACCCCCTGCCCTCTGGTCCAGCAGGGACCCAGCCCAGGGCACACTAACCCTGTCACCCAGCTGGTGCAGGTCAGCCTTCCTGCAGGATGAAAAGGCATCAGGAAAACACCATTGGGGTGTTCCTATGGCACCCTGTTCCTGCCCAGGTGCCTTATTTTGTCTCAAGGGTTTCAAAGCCTGGTCCATCCCTGCAAAGTGTAGCTGAAGAGCTGATCCATGGGTCCTGCCTGGTTACAGAGCAGTTGACCTGCTAGTGCTCCCACATTCATCAGAAATCCGTTGAGGGGGTGGGGCTTGTCTTTCTCCCTTGCGCCAGCTGGTACCAAAATGAGTCTATGATACGGTACCAAAGTGGTTGGCTTGCAGACGTCAGTGTGACAATCTCCATAGGCACCATGATGTTTTGCCACTGGCCCTGCACCCTCACCCTGGGCTCTTTTCTGCCCCTGGTACCCTGAGTGAGAATGTCTTTGGCAGCTGCTTCCCAAAGCAAACCCTGGCCACCTTTCCACAGTCCGGGGCGGTGTCAACGCACCAAAAGTAGCTCCAGGAGGGATCTCACCTAGCCGTTGGTGTGGAGGCAACAGCAGACACAGCTTGGTGTCACTGCTGCAGCCATCTCCAGCTTTGCAGCACCCTGTCCCACCAGGGTGTTGGTGGGCTGCTGCCCATCAGCCTCTTCTTCCTCAGCAGGACCCAGGTCTCCTCCACCTGTGGGAAGTCCTCCTGTGTTTGGAAAGCCGAGCGAGAGGGTGTGTAAGCCGAGTGTTTGCAGTTCCCCAACCCCACAGGTGCCATGGAAAGGGCATCCCGAGGACTCTGACCCTCTGAACCAGTGGTGACTGTGGCCATTGTACCAATGCAGGAGACAAGGCTGTTTGTGCCCAGGAGGCACTATGGCAGCTGTGCCAACTTCCCTCCAATTAGCAGCTGTGGCTATATTTTAATTTCAGTTTGCCAGCAAGTTCTGCTTTGGAAACTGTTCTGTTCAGATCCCTTCTCTGATGCTCCCTGCCTTACTCCCCTTCCCACAGAGGGACAAATATGTGCCCTACTTTCTCCCTGGGCTGGCCTGCTTTTATGAATAGGGAGCAGATGCTTTTTTTAAGTAAGTGATCTTGATGGTTCCCAGGCACTGGAGAGCAGGGCTGGCCTGCTCCCTGCCTGAGATAAAGGGTGGCAGTGTGGGCATGTGCCCTCCATACAATGCTCACCACCCAGTCACTCTTTGCTGCAGTGTGCTTGGGGCAGCACGTGGTCACTGGTCAAGGGAGAGACAAGGCTGGAACTCGAGCTGTGTGGAAGTCTGCCTGCCCCCATGCAATTAGTTTCTAAAGCTCCTCTGCAGTGAGCGCTTTCTGGAACATTATCTGTTATCCATCCAGCTTAGCAATGGCAAATTTCTCAATTGGATCAGCAGTGCTGTGTTTAGTCTATTTTTAATTTAGTGTTCAATTCTCAACATAATTCCAATGACATAGGTTTGTGCGTGTGCCCTTTATTTTACCAAAACCATTTCCTTTCTTCCCCGGGAGCTCATACAAAGGCTGCGTTCATGCCTCCCTTGTCCAGTCCTGTCTTTCTGTGTTGTGCTTCCTACTGGCTGCGTAACGCCACATCCTGGTGGAAAAACAAAAGCCATCTATTAGAAATAACGTAAGGATGAAATCTCAGTTCATTGCAGCTGTCCTTGCAGCTACTGACAGCCCTACAAGTTTGATCTGGAAATATGTTCGGCTTATGAGTGCTCTAAATACCTGAAATCCTGCTCTGCGGGTAAAATGCTCCAAGGCTGGAATAATTGGTGTATAGTAAATATTTCTCTCCTGGCAGCCAAAACATGCAGTTAATGTGTATGTTTGGCTACTATGTTTCTGTTGAGTGTTTTGGCAATATACTAATGTTTACATCCTTTCCTCTTCTCTTCCATACTTTTCAGTTTAAGCTCGCTCTAAGTAGAAGGATAGATAAAAGCACTGCTGTCACTTAGCAACCTCCCTTGGTTTTGAGATGTTGACTTTTTTCCTTTCTGGATTTCCCAGCACAAAAAGAGACAGCTGCATAACTCATTGTGTGGCTTAGGCATGAGGCTGTAGCCAGCTGGGGTTGTGTTAGCCTGGTCCAGCTTGAAACTCTCACGGAGTATTGTATCTTGTGTCCTGACGCTGCTTCAGTGAGTGAGGCGCTGGGAGTTGACAGGTCAACCCTGGGTTTTGTGAATTTTGGTGGAGGGATGCAGCTGGTCATGTCCAGTCATGGAGGCTCTTTGGTCCAGGGTGGCTCTTTGGCCAGGCAGCTGGCAGGATGGTGACACTATGAGGCAGGCAGTAGAGAGGTGCCACACACACATACCCCATATGGTATAACCTCCTTGGGTGTCACAGCCTAGATCCCTGCTCTGCAGAAGGATGGGAAGTGGCTGGGGTCTCAGGAAGAGGGTGGTGGATGGGGAACATACTGTCACCAGCTGAAAGTACATCAGGCAGCTGGGAGAGATTTTTGCAGTAATAAAAGCTGCAAGGATCGAGTGCTGAGGCTGATTCTCCATCTGGGAAGAGCTCTTCCAGGGTGAGCCTGGCCCTTCTGGCTGGGGATACTGCTGCTGCCTGGGCCAGGCAGGGACATAGCACAGCAAAGGCTGCACAGCCATGTCCCAGAGAATGAAAGTGCCTGGGAAGACTTTTGTCCATGAAATCTTCCCGTAGGGAGGCACTTGGCTTGTCTGTTTGTGTGACCAAGGAAGCAGACATGCTGCCAGGCTGCAGTGAGGGAGTATGGCTCTTTCCTGGGGTGCTACTGGGAAACACCTCTGATGGATGCAATGCAGCATGGTGGCCTTAATCTTCTCTGCAGCTGGATGCACCCAACTAAAGGATGCAGCTGGAGGTCACAAGGCAGGAGAAAGGTCATCATGCTAGGTGGGATAGGGATTAGCATGTCTCTGTCCTGCAATCTGATAGAGCCAGGCTCTTCTCAGTGTCATCCAATGATAGGACAAGGGGCAATGGTTGCAGGCTGGAACATAGGAGGTTCCATATAAATAAGAGAAAAAAACTTCTTCATGATGAGGGTAACAGAACACTGGAATGAGCTGCCCAGAGAGGTTGGGGGGGTATCCTTCTCTGGAGGCATTCAAAACCTGCCTGGATGCATTCCTGTGGGACCTGATCTAGGTGATCCTGCTCTGGCAGGAGGGTTGGACTAGATGATCTTTCAAGGTCCCTTCCAATCCCTAGCATTCTGTGAGTCAGCAGTGCCACAGGCTACTTCTAATCACAGCTCTGCAGCTGCTCTTGCTTTCTTTCACTGGCTTTAATTCTGTTTTTTTGTAGCTTCAAGGTCTGAGCTACCCTTCTAACAGATACACAGGCATAATGCTGACCTGCACCTTCATGCCAGCACTGCAGATCCAGGTGCTGTTGAGAACCTGGGAGCTCCCTGATGCACGGGGCTCCTTGCCCGCACCTCCCTCCTGCTTTATTTTGATCAGCTGCCTGAATAGCTCTGCAAGACTCCAGGTTTGTATCTCAAGCAAGAAGGAGGTGAGAAGGATCCCTGGAGAGAAGAAGATCAAGCGTGAAGGAGCCTTCCTCTTCTAAATGCATCCTGCGGGGAGGACACAGCCTCAACTGTGCTCTGCTCCCCTGGGGTACCACCTGCTCTCCTGGCAGGGGAGTGTGCCTGGCTCTTCACTGCAGGCGTCTGCAAATCTCCTCTCTTGTAGTTTACATATAACCCATTTTTCATGAAGGGAATTGCACTGGTGTGTGTTTATAAAGCAGCCTGGGGACCTGATCCAAATGTCCTCAGTTTTAATGTCACGCTGCCTGGTTAGGAAGAAGTGTCTGTGTCAAATGCCACAGCTGCACCCTGAAGCCAGGCTGATTTTGCCATATATTTTTCTGGAAGTCAGGGACAAGGACAAACTTGCTGTCTGTAAGCTTGACCTGAAATGCACCAGAGGCTTCAGTGGGGCTGGGGGCCCGAGGCAGGCTGTCCTGGAGCTGGTGACATCTGGAAGTGATCAGACTGCACTGATGGAGTCAGTGAGGCCAGCATGCCACCCTGGGGAGCATGCCCGGCAGAGGTGGCCGGAGAAGGTCTTCTCTCCTTGGCGAGCCTGTCAGGTGGCAAAAGGAAATGATAAATATTGTGGGGCATAACTTGAGTGCAGGGTAAAAATAGCTTGCATTTAGCTGGGTAATCAGTGAGCAATGCAGCTATGCACTTCTGGGGATCGCACCTGGTAGTCCTCAGGAAACCAGTTTCTTGCATGGCTCTCTGACGCTGGTTTAGGCCTTTCTTTCAAGGGTTATTCATTACAAGAAGCTTTGCAATTATCTCTACTACTACTACCCCCATTCCTTTTAATTTAGGCACTCTGAATCTCAACAGATTCGGAAAGCCAGGCTGGGCCCTGCACAGGGGTTTGGAAGAAGCTGCCTAGAGAAGTCAGAAAAAACAGAGATCTGAAAATATGCTGGGGCATCCTTCCACACAAGCATCCATAATGAAAATATTCATGCTTTTTCCAGGAGGTGGGAAATCTATACTTGGCTGCTTGTGGCTTTTTTTCTAGGGGGGGGAGTGGATTTTTGTAAGTGATGGAGTCAGTGTGAATGTGGTCACTTAGCAGCTTCAACAGACAAAAAAGTGTTGCTTGGAAACTTCCCAGACTGGAGGGAATAACTCAAACTTTTCCTAGTCATAGATGTTTTCTTATTTTGTTTTATTTTTTTTTATTGGAGAAGCAAAAAAAGATGTAATTTAAAGACCTAATGGGAAGGACAGTTCCTTAGGTTATCAATTTAAAGGTGTGCATAATGCTGTTCCCGAGGCATTGTGCCTTTCTAAATCTTTGTTCACCTCTCGTAGAGCTGCAATCCTATTGCCAAGCTGCTTTTCTATCAATCTGAATTATCTCCCTGGGGCAGCACAAAGTGCTCCAATGCTCAGACAGGGTGGATTTGGCCAGAACATGGTACCGGTCTTCCTGACTTCCAGAAGCCGTGGAAACCCATGAACTGGAGGAAGGCCAAGCAGCTACTCTAGTGCCTTCTGGCGTAGCCTGCTCGCTCAGGAGTGGGGGGGGAATATCGTGCTGCTAATTGGCATAATTATGTCAATAACCCTGAGGCCTCATCTAGGTAGAAATTAAGGCAAGGATTTTCCCAGAGGCTGTGATGCTGGGGAGGTAATCTAACCGCAGCGGCAAAGCTACTGCTAGAGAAGCCATCTCTGCATTATGCCTTTTAAAAACTTTTTAGCCAGAGATAAAGCAAACTGCTCATTTGTTTCCAGGCTTAGAATTCAGTCTGTTGTGGAGAATAATTTTTTAGAATTATTGAGATCTCTGGCCAAGAAGTTTTGATAATCCTCCAGATCGTTAGTATCCGTCAGCCCGCAGGATGTTTGCAGTTCCCTTTTGTTTTGCTTTTCACGCTGAGTGAGGCTTGTGTCTGGTTTAATACAGAGGATAACTTTTATCGCTGCAGGACTCCAGAGCCTCTGTTTTGGATATTTTTGCATTGTGACTGCTGCCAGTAATCACAGATAAATCTAATCTCTGTTGTTCCCTGTGCTTTTAGCTCAGCCTCAGTGTGCATTTTTGATTGAACCCACTGCAATGACATGGCTTGGACCTTGTTATTGCTTCCCAGCTTGTTCCTGAACCACCCACCTGCTACCAGCTCTGCTGGAGCCAGATTCTTGGGTCTGCCCTGAGACAATTCCGGTGAAGGTTGTGTCTGACCTCTGTCAGATAGTGCTTCCACCTATGGCTAAGCATAGGTGCCATTTGCCAGCGCCCCTCATGTGCTGTGGGGGTGGATCATGGTTCCTACTGCTCTTGTTCCTATTGTAGGTGGGACGCAGGAGGAATTCAGCCACTGGGACGGCTCCAAAATACCCTGCTTGCAGATTGAAAAGTGCTGAAGCCAGCTCTGGGCCAGGTCAAGCGGGATCCAGCTCCTCTGTGTGTTCCCCGTTCCTAGTTTGGTGCCAAAGTTGTGGCAGAAGAGCGCACGCAGACCCTCCCCTGGCTGCCAGAGGAGGGCTCAGCCAGGCATGCTGTGCACGGGGGGCTCACGGGGGATGCCCCAGCTCTTCCCGCCAGCGGGCTGGGGTGGCCAGCTGGGGTCAGGGCTCTCGGGTAGAGCGGCAGCATAACAGACCCGCGGGCGGGTGCGTGGACCCCGGACAACAGTGGTTCTTGTGCTCGAGAGCCGCAGCATCGAGGATGCCTTGTCCATGTGCGGGGCCGAACCCACCCAGCCGCTCCAGGACCGCACGGATGCTCCCTGAAAGCTTCTGGCCTGTGCCGGTGACCGGTGGGAGGCGCTGCCACGGCCCGGGGCCCAGGAGAAGCCGTTGGCACCGCAAAAAGGGCAGAGGGGATCCTACTTCCACGGGCTTCTGGGGTTCAGCCCTGCCCGCCCGCCCCGGTACCCGCACCAGGCGGGGGCGGGGCCTTTCGGCGGAGACCCCGCCCCCAGACTCGTGGGTGGGGCGCATGCGCAGTCCGCCGGCCGTTACCTGTCAGCGGCGACGGAGACTGGTGGAGGAGAGGAGGTGGGGAGGGAACGGCGCGGCAGGATGGAGGGGCTCATCCCGCTCGTAAACCGCCTGCAGGACGCCTTCGCGGCGCTGGGCCAGA
>JAAGNO010029027.1:0-29448 GCA_033439905.1 Ceryle rudis
CACCCCCCGGCCCTCGTGGGGGGCCGTGCAGCGGCTCTTCCTGCCGGCCCGAGCGCCCGGCGCGGTGCGGGGCCGGCCGGGGGCAGCGTCCGGGCCACGCCGGTGCCCGCCGGGGAGCGGAGCGGGCTGCAGCCCCGTGTGGCCCCGAGGGCGGCTGCAGGGGAGGGGGGCAGCGGCGGCCGGGGACCGGCAGCGGTGCGATGGGGACTTTGTCAGTGAAGCGAGCGGCTGTACGGAGACTTTCAGTGGCTTTATTCCTGTTTTGCTACTCATTCCCTGCTCGGCAGTAGCCGAGTCAGTACGCTGACGAGAGAAGCAGCTGGACGGGCCGAAGGGACCGTGTGCGGTGCTGTCCGTGTGATTCATTTGCTCTGCAAACCCTGCTGTAGCTGCTTAGAAATGAAGGCGACAGATGACACAAGTATTGCAGACTTGGTGGTAAAGATGAAGGAGGGCTGGTGTTGTCTCCGGGGTGTCTGGTGTGGCGGAGCTCGCTTGTGTTATGGTAATGGCCAATAAAAACTGCTGTTGGCAAACTTCTGTATTGCAGTGACTTCTGTTTGTTTGTAAGCCAGCGTGGAATATAGTCAGCAGCAAAGGAATTAATGCTATTGCTACTGGAAGTGACGTTTCAGTAGCTTTGCTTTCCTGGAAGAGTCATTGTTGTCTGAATTTATTTATTTGGTTTGGTTTTGGTTTTTTTTTTTTTTTTCTTCTTCTTCCCCATCCTTCAAGCCAGTAAGATCTAAGTTGCTCATGTTTCAGAACTGGGCAGCTTGATCTGAGTGCTTCAGTCTAGTGAGTTAGACCACGCAGCAGGGAATGCAGAAGGAACAGGCATCTCAGGAGGGGCATCCTTTCCATCAAAGTTAT
This sequence comes from Ceryle rudis, assembly GCA_033439905.1. NCBI lineage: Eukaryota > Metazoa > Chordata > Aves > Coraciiformes > Cerylidae > Ceryle > Ceryle rudis. The sequence continues at coordinate 874 of JAAGNO010029027.1, forward strand.
TTGTGATGGTAGGAAACGGCCACAAAAGCTGCATTTGACCACAGTTCATCAGTCATGGAAAAGGCAGGGGCTGCAGGATGGGGGTAACTCTGAGTTTCTCTTTCCAGGGTTGTGTGCTGCCTCGGTCAGGTCGGCTGTGCTCACACCTGCTGGGTGTTGTCAGAGCTTCTGTGGACTTTGTCTGGGGTGAAAGGAGATGGCTCGTTGCCAGGGAAAGTAGTAGCAGGAGATGGTAACTTAACTTTTCTCCTGTTTGCTTTGTTCCTGTGAGCGATCTGCCGAGTTAGAGCTGTGTGACGCGTGTGCGCGGGGTGGCCGAGGAGCAGCAGCTGGGGTGCTGGAGCGCAGCACTTGGACCAGAGCTGTCGGAGCAACTGAGCTGAGCTCACCCCTCTGCTGCAGGGTCACAGTGTGACCCAGTTTGAGTCACTGAGCCTCTTCATTCTTGAGTGAGCCTCCTGCGTGAAGGGTGAAATACTGTGCGGGCATCCACTGAGCTGCAGGACCTGTCTTTAGTGATCTCAGTGTACCTGCGATTCTGGAATAGGGTAGCACAGCTTCGCTGCCTGTACCTTGACGGCACAGTTTGGTTCTTGATTTACTGGTTTTTGCGCGTGTGCCGCCCAGTGCACTGGAGGAAATGACAACTTTTTAGTGAGTTAAAAGGAGCAAGATGCCTGTAGAATTTGAGCTGTGCTTGAAGCTTGTTGGAATCCACCTTCTTACCGCGTCGTTTGGTGTCCTGGTACCACTCATCTTCTCGGCTTCTATTTCATTGAGCTCTTGAAGGACTTGTTTTAAAACCTCTCAGGGGACACTGGTGCTGGGGGACTTAGGCAGGTGGATCTCACGGCGATTGCAACAGTATCTTGTACAACAGGTCTACAGGCTGTTTGCTCTCGGACATGAAACAACTTAAATTGTTAGGTTTGGAGGGTCTGCATGGTCAGTGCTGCAGGAATCCAGTTGTGTGTTCTGGTAGGTGCTTCTTACTTAGGTGTGCTGTCCTTAGTCACACTGAGTTCAGATACTTGTCCTAGGAACCAGATTCCTTCTTAAAGATGCTGATACTGAAAATTATCAACTACCTAGAAAGCCTTGGCTTTAACTTAGACATTCCACAATGCCTGGAATTAGACAACAGGAATTCCCCTCGCCACCCAGGTGTGAGATGAAGGTACCCACAGTTCAGATCCACCGTGGTACGTAGGTTCCCAGTTCCTGCAGATTCTCTGGGGAGTTAATTGTGACGGGAGTTTGTTTGTTTGAGGATTGCAGCCAAGGCTGTTCAGAGCCAGCAGTTGATTTGCTACGTTGAGATTCTTGTGCTCGTTTTGAAAACACGGGAGTCTGACTTCAGGGCTGTTGGAGAGCGAGTTTACTTGGGCAGGAGTGGAGTTATCTGAAGAGCGTAGCACTTCAAAAGCAGCATCGTCCCCCCACTTCTCTGTGGCTCTCATCTTTCATCTGCACTCAACTGATCTAAAAAAATTATTTAAGGTATTTCTACTGTCCAGGGAGAATGTAATAAAATCAGGGCTGGTATCCCAGGTGCCCTTAGCAACATCTAGAAGTAATAAAAAACATTAATTAAAACATTACTTACTTTTAATTAATATTTCAGATCTAATGACTAGCCTTTTTAAAATTCTGCTCTCCAACTGCAGTGCTTCTGTGGAACTCTTAATGCAAATGGCTGGTTGAACTTCGCGAAGTGATGATTAACTTCGGGCAGCCACTTTCAGATACTCGGGAGAAGATTTTCGTTTAGCAGCTGCTTCGTATTTCCTAGAAATCAAGGCTGTTGCGATTGCTTCTCATGGGGATTGCTGAAGGTGGTACGTTTGTTTGCGTGTCACTCGCAGCTTTTGCAGGTGAACTGTCTTCAGCTGTTTTACTGTGGTGACTTTTACTGTCCACTGATTGATTCTGTTTAATTTTTCCAGCCAGGGTACAAAGTGCAGGAGCAGCAGCTGACTCTGAATTTTCAGATAGGCCCTGTACACTACTATCAGCAGAATTGAATATTTCCTGAAAGATCACTTAAAATCGTTCTTCAGCAGAGAAATCACTGCCTGGAGACCTGGAGAGGCCCTGATTGCCTTTGACCTCTGCTGCCACCTGGCAATGAGGATGAGGAACTTACCATGCGCTATGGCTGATTTTGACTCTCTGTGTATAAATAGCAGCAGTTCCTGGCAAAAGCTCCCGATCTGCATGCGCCCCTTCGCTCGGGGGCATCGGCTTCGCGCGGGGATAAAGCTGTGACTTGGAAACCTGAAATCTGCGGAGCGGGGCTGGCAGTGTGTATCCCCGCAGACATTCGGGCTGCCGCCCTGCAGTTCCCCTTCCTTGGAGAGGAGCCTCCTTTGTTACGAGCTTGGCCTTGTATTCCGTTTCTTGTGGAAACGCAGGGGTAGAGGGGTAGGAAGAATTTTCTGGTGTTTGGGGGAGCAGGAGAGATTTGTGCATCACTTCCCTACAATGTTTCCAGTTGAATGGAGTACAGAGCACTGTTGCTGCCTGGTGAAGAGGATGGGCTCCCGTCTCCTGAGTTGGAGTACCTGGTTTTGATTCCTCCCGTTTCCTCCTACGCGATGTGGCTGTAGGAAGGTCACTCAAGCTGTGGCCTGGCTTTGCTTTTTGCAGAAGAGCTGCCACAGCTGAGGCAGGCGGCGATCTCCGGGTATGAGAACAGCCCCCAGCGCAATTTGGGCGAGGGCTTGTAGGTGCTACTGTAACAGGGATCAAAGTGAAGCGCGTCTCGCTCTGATTAGGACTCAAGTATGTTGTGTGACTTCTTGTAGCAAGCCTGTTAATGCCTACAAGTTCTCTTCCTGCTGGTTCACTCTGAGTGACTCTTATCGAAGCCCTTGCTGGTCCTCCTAGTGCAGGTGCCTCTGGAGTGTCTATTTCACACACGTTTCATGTTCTTACTCTGTGCGATTCTGTGGCGTGTTTTCAGCAAGCCAAGCCCTGGGCACGAGGCTTCCGACTGAGCACCGCTGCTTTTTGCTCTTCTGTTTAAGTCTAGTCCAGCTTTTGTTTTGGGAAGCTGCTTATCAAGGTCTCGCTGCTGTGCGCAGTACACTCCTAGTGAGCGGGGCTCGGTGCTGTTCCCCAGACACCAGTTTGGTCTCGGTGCTGCCTCTCTCCTCGCTGTCTCTTGCAGCGGTATCAGTGTGTTGTGATGTAAACCTCACCCTTCTGTCTCCTTGAACGCTCGAGTCTGTTTTTTCTCCTGTGTGCAGAGTATATTGGAAGCCCGTGGTTAGTTTAGTCTCTGGTCCAGAGTGGCGTGCCTCTTCTGTGGAAGCTGATACGCATGCCAGGCGTTTGACTTAGCTGGGTGCTTTTAAATGTTATTGTATAAGCTGCAGTGGTCACTACACCATGTAGCCCATAGCAAGGGCTGCCTTAGCTTTGTTGGTGTGGAAGCAAACACAGAATGCTAAGTATTGGATGTGTTTTTTTCTGAAATTCTGGAAAATAATTTGTTCTGTTCTTCAACCTGGGTGAAAATGCAGAAAAAATGAAAGGTGATAAAATCTGGATTTGGGGAAACTTTGTAATGCGACAGTAGATTATATAGGTAATGAGCTGCTTTGCCTGTACCACGGGGGACTGATTCTCTTTAGTCTCCTATGAAAAATGCTTTTGGAAGAGTTGAATCTGACTGGTTGGTGTGCTGGGGAGGTAGCTGTTCAGAAAGAATCCCAACAGCTGCCGTCTCAGCCTCTTGCCTGTAAAAGCGCTGATTGTTCCCTGGTCAGGAGACCTGTGTGTGGAGTGGGTTAGTCTGAACCAGAGGGACTTTCTCTGCATTTTAAAGCCAGGTGATAATAGAAAGGTTGTGTGGCCTCTGGGTTGCATGCTAAACTTCTGACTAGCTGGAAAAAGACCAGTACTTGGTCTGGCTCTGTTTCTGGAGTGGACTCCAAAACTGGCAAAAAACCCCCAAACAACGCCACCAGCTTTTGAGGAATAGCCAAGAAAGGTAAAGGTGGTGTAGGTAAAGTGCTGCAGAAGTGGTTCCTGAAGTTTACTTCTCTATCAGAGACACCTTTCTGGCAAAGCAGCAAAAGCCTGGTCTTGCCCTCCTCTCTGTGGGAGGATTCACGGGGAGACACTGGCTTGGCTGAGGAAACCATACGCAATGGGACGGCTGGAGCAGGGCGTTAATGCGATATAAAGTACGGTGAGGGGCTTGATAATCTGATAGGGTTAATGTTAATTGCAAAGCGTAACCTGTGACTCGCTGCATAGCAGGAGTGCCCAGCTACGGGCAGTGCCTTAACCCGTTAGGCCGTGCAGGCACCGACGGTCGCTGGCGGTCAGTGTTGGCACATAAGTGAGCTCAGTGATTTCCAAACCATCTGTACAAACAAACACCAGACCCTACAGTATGGTCAGGCTGATACTTTTACTGTAAACTTCTGCTTTTGAGTGTGTAAATAGAAGCTTTTCCGAGAGCTGCTTTGGCCCAGCAGTGATGCTACTGGAGCAGTGCTGGGCCAGGATTTTGCTCCCAAGTGGGAGAAAACACACAGAAGCAGCGACTGTAAAATGAAATACTAATGAAGCCTGGGCCATCAGTGCAGCAGCTTCAGCTGCAAAGGAGGGGAGTGAGCTGTTGGAGGAACATCAGCGAGGCTGATTACGCTGAAAGCAGGTTTTATCTTAGAGATAAAAGACAACCTGGTGTTGGTTGTGTTTCTTGTTCCAGAGCTCTAGGTTAGCTCTACAACAACCAGCTTTTTCAGCTTTTCTCTTGTGCCATAATTTATCCTTCTGCAAATAGAACTGTTGGTTCTTCCACGTTTTAAGGTTGTGGAGTGGCTTTGTTAGTAGTTTTCATTCACAGAGGAGACTGTTCCATGAGCTCTGTAGCCCACGGTATGTGTGCTGTGAAAAGGTGGTGCTGCTTAGGGGGGATCTCTTGCTGTTCTTCTCTTTCAGCAGTGGTGTTTGAAGCAGAAGTCACTGCAGAACACTTACCTTTAATTACTGAAATATAGAAAAACTTACCTGTTCACTTCCAGTTTGAGATCTTGCTGGCCTGGCTCCTACCTGTCTTTGGGTGTTTGTAGCTACTGAGTCGTGTCTTCTCAGCTCTCGCCTCTGGGCAGTGTTGGTTTTGACGGTGGTGCACCAGGCTGGCCTGGCAGAAGTGTGAGGGAGAGGCTGCAAAGCCTTGTGGCCGACAGGCACCCTGGTGCGTGGTGCAATGTGCTGCATGCCACGGAGAGTTCGAGTCTTTCCGTGCCTGTTTCTCTGCAGTGATTTCTCTTATTTTAGTCTTAAGGGTAGGACCTCCAGTTCTTGAGGTTTTTGTCAACTCCTGTTCTTGGGCCTTCTGTAAGGCAGAGCATGTGCTACTGGTTATTTTTAGCATGGAAAATTTTAAGAGCCCACGTGGTCCCATTTCGTTTTAACTGTGCCAGCCTCGTCCCCTTCTCTTTCACCCAGATAGTATTTATTTCCCGAGTGCTGTATCGCTAACTACTGGATTTGTAGGGAGGCATCATGGCCTTGCTATTGAAGCTACATTTCCAATTCAGCTCCCTGCTTGTCTGCTCTGTGATCCTTCAGGATGGTCTTTCATTCCAGCCTTGATTTCCACAGCTTTCAGCGTTTGGAAGTGTAACCTCTCGCGTGCTGGGGCAAGAGGGAAGCGGAGGAGTCGGGGACTGGCAGCGCTGTAGGGTATGTCCCAGCAGAGCATGGGGGCTCAGTTACTTGGGAGTTGCCCTTGTCTGTCTTGTAGAGACTTGAAGCAGCTTGCCCTCAGAACAGACCTTCTTGTGCCTAGAAAGCCCTGAGAATCTGAAGTGAGTGCTTGCTGAACTCTCCTCTCGGACCTTGAGAATGAATTATCTGGCTTCTCTGTGAACCTCGTGCTGCAAGCATTTCTAACCTTATAAGGATGTGCACACTGAAGGGTTGTTTGTCCTGGCCGGAGAAATGAGGTGGCTTAAAACTGCTCTGGGACCCAAATGTGAACAAGTAGAATGAATTGACTGTCCTTAGCTGCCTTTTTTTTTTTTTTAAAGGTAGGTGAGTGTGTTTGTTCATTCTTGTCCTCTTCTCCCTGATCCTCACCAGGAGTGTTCCATAAATCAAGTCAGGATACAGATTTGGAGAGCTGACTGACCCCTACTCTCCCCTTGGTGTCTTAATCTCCTCCTGACCTACTGTGGGGATTATTTAGCAAGTTGGAAAAGTCTCATGTCCTAGCTGCAGCTCTCCGACTGTGCCTTGATATAAGGTGTGACATTTAGACGGGATTCCTGACGTGCCAGAAGGACGTGGAAGTGGCCGGTGGCGCGGGGCAAGCGCATACAGTGTGTGAGCTCCGCACTATTTTTGGTGCGGGACGGCATGGGGCCCTGCCTGCTGGGAAACTGCACGGGGGCATCCAGTGCTTCACACTGGTTCTGGCTTTCACAAGCTGCTGGTCTCTGGTCCAAAGCCTCTGGAGCTGCTGAGCTTTCCCAGCCGGCTCCTCCCGCCTGGAGAGTGCAAGGACAGTTGGGCCAGGCTCCCTCCAGTTTGGCAGACTTTAAGGCCATGTGATTTGACAAGTTGCCATTTTCTGTTCTGCTGCTGGCAGGAAAATCCCAGGCTTGCTTCCCCCCCATGTGTTTAAATGATCCCATTGCCCCCGCAGTCCTGAACTGACTGTCAGATTGGCAATGGAGAGAGGGCTTTGTCGCTCTTAAATGGGTTGGAAGACGGATGTGGGCTTTAGGAGCTCTCCTGTGGAGGAAATGAAAGAGACGTGTGTGCTGCATCTTACAGTCATTTGGTTGAGCAGGTTAAAAATCAGCCATCTTCTGGGCATCACATAAAGTGACGTTGTGACCAGCATATCAAAATCGGGCCACCAAAGTCTTCCTGTTGTGTTTGTGTAAGGGGATGTTAGCTGGTGTTAGCCGTCCCCTGCCAACCCAGTGCTTTAGGACGTCTGCTGGCACCTTGTGCAGAGCCACTGCCTTTTATCCTTTTCCAGTCGACGGAAGGATGTGGAATTCCCATTCAGCACCATCCCTGATAGTGTAACACAGCTCTCGATAAAATTAAGCAAATTAAAACCATGAAACTAAATGAGCTTCACAAGGAGCAGGCAGCAAATCCACCAGTCCCCACTCATCTAAGTATCACAGGAGAGGGAAGATCCTTCTCTTAAATGATCCTCATGTTTCAAATGACTCTTAGAACTGTGCTGTCTGCCAGGCCTCGGGACAGGCCCGTCCCTCCACGGGGCATCCTGCTGCTGTCTTCCTGCACTGCAGCACTGTGTGGGACTATTGTTTGTACAGTCGGTGCAACTTAATAGGGAATCGGATAATAATAGGGCTGTCTGTTTAATCAGGAAAGCTTGCTGGGAATGGCCTTGTGTGAGCTACTTTAATTTGGGTTTGTGGTCCGCCTGTGAGACAGCTTGTAGGGTGGTTCTGCATTAATTATAACAACTTAAGCGGACAGCAGATGAGCGCTCGCTGTGGCTCACAATGTGCCATTGTGCTGGAGAGCATCACTGTGAACCTTTTGTCTTAGGAACGGAGAGACTTCACCCTTCCTGTTTACCAAGTTCCAAAACACAAAAGTCCAAATTGTTGCACAGGTTTGTTGTTGTTTTGTTTTGATTCCAAATCTCAGTAAGCTCATGCTCAGCAGTGAGCTCTGCTGCCTGACTCTGTAAAGCCGGCTGGGAGCAACGTGGATTTAGAAGGAATCGGGTATGAATGTCCGCTGAACACAGGCTCGAGTTTCCTGGGTAGGACAACGGAGAGAGCTCAGTTGTGATACCCTGGAGATGCTACAGGATTCCTTAAATCACATCTGCAGCTGGCCTTTGATTTGGGATTGGGCAAGGAATTTTCTAGTCCCCGTCTTTGCCGTTCCTTTTACTCGCCTCAGTCGTTAGGACTGTGGGGTGAGCAGCACCGAAGCACGGCTGGCGTCGGCATGAGCTTGGGTGAAGCTGTGTGCGGTGGGAGAGTGTGGCTGGAGGAGGTGAATATTAAACTATCTGAGGCGTGGATGCTCGGTTTGAGCCTGAGGGAGGCATGTTTTCGTCCCTCAGCTAGAATGTAATCAGCTCCTGGTGAAAAGCGAGGCCCTGAAGGAGAGTTGTGTTTGGGAGCTGTGGTCGGGCCGCTTGCTCTGATAACAAAAGGGATTTTTCCGGTTGAGACAGACTAAGCATGGTTGACAGACTGATTGATCGTCTTCTCTTGCCTAAGAAATACTGTGCTGCTAGAGAGGAACTCAATAATACCTCTTTCCAATGGGTGGTTCCCGCTTCTAGGGCTTCGCTAGCTCCCGAAAACAGTCTTTATTTCTGTTGCTCGTTGGCAAAAGTCTTGAGGCCTGTTTAGAGAAAAGTCTGTTGTGTGTAAACGTTGTCAGGCACGTGGTGTTTTGCTTTAATTCCTGCTCAGTGAAAACATAACTGGTAAGTGCTTTGCAGCGAGGCTGTTTTGGGGATGTGGGTAATTGTTTGGCTTTGTGCTCTGGCTACAGACACTCTGTGAGGAGAAGGAAAGTCAAAGCCTGTGTCAGCCCTGCCTCCCGTAACCTGGGGGAGGCTTGGGAATGGAGGAGCACGGCTGGGATGCGAGCACCCGCAGTGCCCAGGCGAGGAGGGGTTCAGATGCTTTCCAGACTAAAAGAGACAGCTTTCAATTCTAGAAACTCAAGAGTAGCAGCCGCTGACAGAGTAGTGGATTCAGATGTAGAACAAACTTTGGAGCTGGGTTCCGAAGTAGTTCTGGAGACTGCTGGTAGAGCAGAGATGTGAATTTAAAGAGGGTCTGGAAAACAAGCCTGCTCAGGCTGATAGAAATACCTCAAGGCATGTTTGAAACTTCAGCTTTCCTGTTACCATCCTTGTGACTACTTTAACATGGTTTCTGTTTCTCCTTCTAGATATAATTGCTGAGGCTCTGTAAAATGGCGTTACGCTTCCACAATGCCATCCCGTACGCCATACCCGGAGTGCTGGCGCTTCTTGGCTGCTGGTGGATGTACTCCCATAGGAAAAAGCACGCAAGCTATCACGACAGACTAGCCATAGCCGTTGGAGAGCAGCGGGGAGAAGTGCCGGAGCATGATTTGTCACCCCAAACAGAAGCACGTGTTCCTCAAAGATTGCCTCTCTCCCCGGAAGAGGAATGCCCAGAGAATGAAACCTCGACCTTCCTGCTGTCAGTGGGGTCGATGACGCCCTCTCTTCTGTGTCAAACTCACGAGAGGAGAGATCTCTCACAGGACTTTTCAGACCTGTCAGTAACGACAATTCAGCCCAGCACCCCTGAGGACGACAGTGAAAAACTAGAAACAATAGGATCTCAAGATGAAAGCGGTGTCCCTGCTTGTGTGACTCTCCCCATGGTCTCAAAGAGCACGGAGCGTCACGGCAGCGCTGCAGTGAGCTTCATACAGGATTCAAGCTCTACTGCAAACCAAGATCAGTGGCCATCAGCATCGGTGACACTGACACAAGAGTCTTTGGGAATCACGGAGCAGATCAGCAATGCAGAGCAGTCAGATGATTCTTCATTTAAGCCCCCTAAGGAAATACAGATGCCAGAAATCGTGCTATCGAGTCCTGGCTCTGTGACAGCCCTCTGCTTGGGGTTGGAGAAGGAAGCCAATACCCCACAAGCCTGTCTCGGTAATGAAGTTGTATCGAGTCACAAGAATTCTGCAGTGAGTATGTTACCGGATAGTTTGGAGTCTGCCAGTTTGGAGCAGTCCAGGGAAGAAGAGATGTCCGAGTCACTTGTCAGTACTGTACCTGTGTGTCAGGAGGAGGACATATGGCCGAAAGGAGATGAATTGGAAAGGGAAAAGGTTGGAGGAGTGAGTTTGGAGAAGGAAGAAGTTGAGAAAATTGAGCAAGTAGCAATACAGATCATTTCCAAGGTAATTTTGGCAGCAACTGAGGAAGTGCTGTCTGGTTCCACAAGTGGCGTGTCCACACAGATCTGCCAGGCTGCTGCCAGCCGAGTGGAGAGACCTCTGGAGATGGCAAGTGTTGTTTCCTCTGATCTCGTGCTTGCGAAGGAAGCCACGGCAGCTGAGGAGAACGTTGCTGTGAAGAGTGATGCTGCAGTGCCGGCGGCCCCGCGGACAGGGGAACGGGGTCAGTGTGCGACAGATTCCGGCTGTTTCGCGCACGGCTGTTCACCTGCCGCTGTTCAGGGAGACACAAAAGACTGTCGGGTGAAGAGCTGTGTGTGCAGCGAGTCCCGAGGAGCTCGTCAGACTCCTGTGGAAAACCACGGAGGGTCACTGAAAAAGTTGCCTTTGGTTACAGAGGACTCTGGGTGCGGCGCACACGCATCTGAAGGTGGGACAAGTGTGGAGGACTCGTTGCAGAACACAATGCTGTCTGTTGCTTCAGGCCAGTGTTTGGACTCACTGAGCACGTCTGCAACCCAAGACGCGTCTGCTGAGCAGAGCTCAGTACCAAGTGAAAAACCTGCGCTGGAGCTACCTGAAGACAGCAAAGTGCCCTACAGTAACGGCTCACTGGAAGAGGGTGGCCCAGACTTGCATCACGAGTGTAGCAGGGCAGCAGCGATGGATGGAGATCACTCGGGAGGTGAGAAATTTGAAAATCCTCCTACAAAAATGTGATGAACAAGCATTTTATATGCTGTAACCCTACTGCTTCGGGACATGTTCGGATAAATTCTCTTCATGTTTAACTTGTCCAGCAGATGAAGGTGTAGCCCTCGTATGCAGGTGGGTATGTGTTTACTCTCTGAATTCCCATGGCTGTAGGATCTGGTGTCAGCTGGGTGACCTTCGGGGTGCGCTGCAGAGGGGTGGACAGGCTGACCCCAGTTCAGCACAAAGCTTGTTGTCCAAAGCAGAGTGTGTGCTCGAGTAGCCTGGTGAAGGGGACTGTCTGTATATAGGCCAGGCTGTTGGACACCTCACTGGTTTGAGACCTGCTAATACAACTGGTTTCGGCTCCAGTTAGGGCAGCCTGTAGTAAGCACTGGATTCTTATTTGTGTTTATGGGCTGCTGCTGAAAGCAAGCTGTAAGGCAGGTTTCTGAGGTGCTGCTGGATGAACCAGGGAAGTGCTCTGGTGAACTGTGATAAAATCAGCTGGTTGCAGACCAATTACCCTGAAGCCTTTTTGCTTGAAAGGGTAGGTACGTGCCAAGACAGCCCAACAGGGAGCAATGTTCATGGAGTTCCCCCATCTGTCTCTGCATTGCTTTTGCCTTCTAGATCCTGGATGATGCGTGCCTGGCAGCACTCAAAGCTGCCTGAGCAAACCTAACCCTCGTGACCTTGGGGATGGGTGTTAAAATCCTTTATAGGACCCTGTGGTGCCAACAGCCCTTACTGACAGGATGTCTTTTGTAATTGCTACAAAGTGTTTGGAATGCTCCTTGTTGCGAGGAGCGGGGATTGTTTGACACCAATTAAGGATTAAACCCTCAGAACATTTTCACTAGTGAGAGTGAAAACCAGAGAAATGGTTTTGCCTTGTTGTGAGTTCTGGTGTGACAAGAAGGTACATGAGCATCTTGTGGAGCCTGGTGATGACAAGGGCTGAAAGCTCTTCACTGAGACAGCTGAAGGGTCAGGAGAAGGGATGTAGCAGGTAGAGTTGATCATGTGGCTGTGTTGGATAAGAGGTCCTACAGCTGACCTTCACACCCCGGCTGGGGGACTTAAATCCTACCCCGGCAAGCAGTGGGCACACCTGGCACACAAGTCACTGTGCAACCCCTGTCAGGACAGGAATTGAATCATAGAATTGTTCTGGTCGGAAGAGATCTCGGAGATCGTGAAGTCCAACCGTTGGATCGTCTAGTTCAGGCAAATGTCAGTGTAAAGAGCAGACGAGGAGGTTGTGTGTCCTCCCTGCCTGCTGAACACCCGGTGAAGAGCCCTGCTTAAGCTGGGGAACTGCAGAGTGTGTTGCTGCGGCAGCAGCTCGGTACGTCTGTTAGGGTAGCTCTCATGCAGCTGGTACTTAGACTTATGCTGTCTTGTCTCTGCTGCTGTGTGAAGTGTCACCATGTTTGAAGGACTCCTGCTGAACTCAGACCTTCTGTTGCATTCCTGGAGGTGTGCAGGTTTTCCCCAGGAATAAAAGGAAACTTTCATCAGGCTGTGAGACAGGACTCTCCCCTTTCTGAAATGCTGGAGAACCTGATACAGGCACCCCCCACTGAACACCTAGGGAGAGCTTGGTGTAACCTCGTTATGAACTGATGTATTTTCATGGCCTTGTATCCGGTAGCTGGGTTGTGTGGACTGTCTGAATGCTGACACGTGTGCATGTCTCGTAGGTTTGGATGAAAATAACGTGGATTTTGTGGACAGTGGCTGTGCCATGAGGAAGACAGTGACTCGCCAGAAGCTAGGAGGAGAATCCAGCAAGTCTGACTTCATTATCTGGGAAATAGAGGTCCCAAAGGTAACCAGTTGCCAGCCTGCTCACACATCCTGCCCTGCCTTACACAGCCACCCCCTGGTTCTTCCAGTCTGGTACCGGCTCGGTGCCATCCCAGGGAGATCACAACAAATCAAGGAGGATTTAAACATTTAGCTCCCTTTAGGACTCGACAGGAGCGAAGAGCCAGAGCACACCTGTAGACAAGAGGCATGTCAGGGCTGCGCCCAGGGTTACCTTCCCTGCTGGACTCATTATTCCCTATTATCTTCCACCCCAGTCTGTTAGTCTGATGCTTTTATAGCATTCAGAGGGCTTTGAGGGTACACAGTTAAGAGCAGGTGATGGTTTGGGTTTTTTTTTTTTTTGTCTTTCTGCTACATAGGAGGGTTACATTTCAACTGCCCATCCAAACCCTTCCTCCCGAGCTCACCTGAGCTGTTCTGTGGAGCTGCTGTGTCTCTGTCTTTATAGGGAGCTTTCTTTTGGGTTGAGAGAGACAGACTGTGTGTTTTAGGAGTATGTTCATGCCTTCTTCCCTGGAATGAAAAATGTATGTTGTATACTTTTAAAAGAATAAAAAAAGACAGCGGGAAATTGGGAGAGGATGTGACTTCAGCTGACTGTAGGAAGACAGTCACCTTTACCAGGCCTGGTTTTGTCCCAGCCTGTCTCTGTGTTCTACAGGATATGAAGATGGAGCTATCAAGATGAGCTGTGCTTATCGATCTGTATCTACCTTGACTTATCACAGACCAGCTGAACTCTGCACTGGTCCAGCACTGCCTTGTATTGATCCTGCCCGGCCCTACACTCTGGGAACTGGGCATGTGGGTGAAATAAGCTGCAGAGAACAGTGTTGTTTGACCTAAGTTTCTCTTCCTGACCGTTGCTTTCTTGTCCCTTTCATAAAGGAATTAGTTGGCCGCTTGATTGGCAAACAAGGACGATTTATGAGCTTCCTGAGGCAAGCATCTGGTGCCAAAATTTATGTCTCAACACTACCTTATTTCCGTGACTCCCAAGTCTGTCACATCGAGGGTGAGTGGAATGTCTCTATTCACGATCTAATATGTAGCTTGGGGGCCTTAATTAGATGGGCAAGGAATTTAAACTGCTTTAGTGGCTCTGTGAGTCCAGTGCTTTACAGAACTTCTCTGCTCGGTGCCGTTGCAGTAGAGGTATCTGCCCGGTCACCTGTGCCATGGCACGTGAGCCCTTTAGGGATGAGAATGTGTTTTAGCATCTTTGGCTGCCGTAGTTTAACCAGCACCTTTTGCAGGATCGCTTCAGGCTGGGATGCATGTCAGCAAGTGCAGTCTTGACTGTGAAGGATGTTGGATTAATTGTGGCTGAAAAATATCTGCCAGTGAATTGGGTTCAGACTGGAGGCTAAAGCTGCTGGAACTGGGGCCTGGTGGTCCAAGTTGCTCACGCTGGTGTGACTTTGGGTTACGTGGCCTCTCTTTTAAAACTTAAATTGTTGGTGTAGTGCAGAAGGCTTCTGGCAGCTCTGTTGCTTCAGGTGGTGGGGATGGGAGTGTCCTCAGCAGATCTGTGCCACAGACTTCCTGGGGGATTTTTGCCTTCCAGGCTCCACGCATCAAGTAGAAAAAGTACTGAGCCTGATTGGCAAGAAGTTCAAAGAGCTGTGTCTCACCAACATCTACGCTCTACCTCCGCCAACACCGTTGACGCTTCATTCCCTCCTCATGACCGCCTGGGTAAGTCCCGGCTGGCTGGCGATGCCGGGGTGCAAGGCTGTTGTTGGTCGCTGCTGTCACAGTGTGCTGTTTCCATGGGACTGCTTCAGATACCCTCAGAACTGGTTTGATTTTATGTGGCTATCTGGTGTCTAGCTTATGTAACTGTTACAGATCAGAGTTATCTACCTGTCTTCCACTCCTGTTTGCGTTCTGGCTGAGCTGAGAGTCACAGAATCGTTTAGTTAATCTCACGGAGTCGCACATCTGGGCTGGTGGGCTTTTACCTACTGACCAGGGGGTTGCATAAGGAAATAGCACTGGAGTCTTGAGCCGAGTTGATTGTCTGCCCCCTCTGCTTAACGGGCATTTGCTCTGTGAGATCAAAATGATACTCTGATCCGTTACTGGTATTGTTCCTAAACTCCCAAGCTGATCTTCTCAAAATGTTTCACTTTCATATGGTATTTAACTGCACTTAAAGGAGGTTTTCATGTCCGTGTTTCCCAGAGGAGTTTGCATGCTTCTTTTGCTGTATAGATCCTTTAAAACATTTCCTTGCTTACACTGGGCTTCAGAATCTATAAAGTAACTGTGCACAGAACAGTCCCCATGGATGGGAAGACCAGCTTTGTTCTGGAGAAGTGAATTTGTGCTGGGAAATTAAATGACACTTTAGATGTATACTGAGCACACTGCTGCTCAGAAGCTGCCCCACACAGTGGCTCTCTAGCAGCCAGGGCTAATTACTTTGAAAATGAGGCCTCTGTGACAAATCTTGGACAATCCCCACGAAGATTACCTTCCTGTTTGAAAACCCCGTGGGCAGGGATTCCTTACAAGTTGCACTGTGTTGATAGCGCAGCGTGACTTGACCCGTGTCATTTCTGACTCTGCTCACTGATCTCTTGGGTAAATAAGTCTTACGGCTGCTCTGTGCTGATAGTCTTCTTGTGTACGAGATGGGCCTCACCACAAGGCTGATTTCCTTTAGAACGGTGTGGAGCATGGAAGCAAAATACCAGAGTGCCAGGGCTTTTCCACCTGTGGCTGTGAGCCTCCGGAGTTCCTGGTGGAACGTGTTGTTGCTGTGAGCGAAGCTTGTGTTGCAGTTGAACAATAATGAGAATTTCTCTCCTCCACGTGACAGCTGTTCCTCCCAGATGGAGTCACTGTAGAGGTGGTCGTGGCGAACCAAGTCGATGCAGGGCACATGTTCCTACAGCAGCACACACACCCCACTTTCCATGTCCTACGTAGCCTTGACCAGCAGATGTACGCCTGCTATTCTCAGCCTGAAATTCCAACCCTGCCAACTCCAGTAGAAGGCAAGTAACCACGCTCACAAATTGTTCAGCTGAGAAAGTTCTAGGGTCGTGCGAAAGCCTGATGCCCAGAGTTAGGCTTGGGAAGTTTCCCAGTGGATGAGAATGTGAAACTTTACTTGTTATTTCATCTTTTTATTTTTCTAAGCTGCTGCCAGAGTACAGATGTTGCTCTGCTCCTCCTTACCCTGCTCATCCTTGGAGCACCTCCCCAGCCACTTAGCTGCATGTTGAAATTCAGAACGGGGTAGTCTGTCTTGGGTTATTTCTAATCAATTTGACATCTGGTGTATTTTTGCTGACAAAGTGTGGAATTGCTCCCAAATCTTCGTAGTGTCACCGTCTGCTCACGGTCACATGGTGTGAAGCAGAGGGTGTGTCTCATGGAAGGGGTTATTGGCGCTTCTTGGAGATAGATCTCACTGCAGTGACCAAAGGCTGGGAGGGAACTGGATACCTGGGTAGAACAGCATGATAGTGGCAGGCACAGAGACCTCTCCCGTGTCCCTGCTGCAGGCCATGTCTGATGGGGGTGGGAGGGGTGTTGAATGAGGATGAGAGCAGCATGAGAAATGCTGTCGATTCTCAGTAGAAAATGTGCAGCACCAGTAATGCCTGAAGTGCTGATGTCTGGACATCCACTTACACTGAGCCTTTCTTCTCTACGCTCTCGTGTTTTGCAGTTGGCATTATCTGTGCAGCTCCAGGCCTGGATGGGGCGTGGTTACGGGCTCAAGTTATTAGCTACTTCGAAGAGACCAATGAAGTGGAGCTCAGATACGTGGACTATGGAGGATATGACAAAGTGAAGGTCGACACGCTCAGACAAATCAGGTCTGCAGCTCCTCTTCCATGGCCCGAGGCCGTATCTGGCTTGAATTTTCCTCAGAGGCACCCATATCTTTTGAATCACCTACAGGTTTTTCCACAGCTGAAGCGGGAGATGGTAGAAAGGTTTGGCTCAGCAGCAGGTCTGGATTCCTCAGGGGCACAGCGAGCTCTCGAAAGGCTTTTTTGAAGCGGAGGGGAGAGGAAATTGTAGCTTCTGCCACCTCAGCATGGAAGCTGAGCAAAAGGATGCCTCCAGGAGGCCCCAAAGTGTTGTTAATTGATGAGCTAGGAATAAGATTCAGATTGCCTATGCCCCAGCTCCATTGGCTGGGAGAGCTCTATTAGATCAGGGGTTTCTTGCACAAGCCCATTAAATACTTGATGGTGCCCCAGAGGTGGGATAAAAGCAATACGGCCTCGGTTATGGAGGTGCTTTTTGCTTGGAGCCCCACCCAGCTTGGCATGCTGATCAGAGAACCTATTGCTGCTGCTTAGATTTCTGGGACAATAGTCTGATTTTTTTGTTGTTTTTTTTTTTGTTCTTGTTGACTGTCATCAATCTTAAACTGAACTCCTGTTAGAGCAATGAATTAATCAATGTCACCTTAAAGAACACAGCAGTAACTTAAAGCCGTGTTCTTATTCTGATGTATTCTCTCTTTTTTTTTTTTTTTTTTTTTTTACCTTTTTTCTTTTTTTTTTTAAGGTCTGATTTTTTATCACTACCTTTCCAAGGAGCAGAAGTTTTACTAGACAACGTTGTGCCACTTCCAGGTAATGGAGCTCTCGAGAGGCACCGTTGGCACTCCTGCGGGTTTAACTGGATGCCAGCTGGGTACAAGCGCTGGTCCTGTCTGAACCCTCTCCTTCCTATTGCAAGCGCAGCCTCTGATGTGACTAGAGCAAGGATTGGAAAAATTGTATTTTATTCTTCTAAATGTGCTAGCAGAGCATAACCTGTCAGGCTCCAGGGAAAAGATGATAAATGTCCAGGCTTTTTCCTGCATGGAGGAGAGAATGAATTGCTCTAAGCAGCGAGCTGGCAGGACTGGCAGGGTACAGGTGAAGTAGCTGTAACTACTCTGCTGCCTTCTGTCACAAAGTAGCTGTAAAGGCAAACTTAGTTTTTAATCTGCTAGACAAATACCTGACATTTTCCTACTGAAATGACTGATGTGTGTAGCTCTGCGTTCAAGAGACTACCCTCCAAGCCCGGGGAGAATGTCAGTTGCTGCCCAGAAATCCTTTCTGGTTTGCTTTTCTCTCCTCTAGTGGTGGTAGCGAGACATGCTGTGTAGGTGTCTAAAAAGCTGGGTGCAGGAGGGGTGGCTGTACAGGCGAGGGGTCAGGCCGGGCTTTGCCACGGGGTGGGGTTGTCTGGCAGGACTGCGGGAGGTACCTGCAGGCCCTGCCAAGGCGGTGGATGGACGGCAGGGTTTAGGCTGCTTCTAGCACAACTTGGTGTTTTGCACATTCCCTGAGGTAACCGATGGGGTTTGTGGGGCTGTGAGGAGGTCACTTGCTGCTGGAGATGGTCTCAGGGTGGGGAGCACAAAGGAGAAACTTTATTTTGCAGCAGTTTCATAGGAAATAAGCGACTTTCCTCCAAAATGAAACCGTTTATGGCACCACTCAGGTGCCAGCCAGCCCAGGGGACGAGTGCTCCTGAGCTCCCGTTTGCAGTATTGCTCACTGTGCAGGGGCAGTGCAGGATGGAGCCCCGGAGCTTAGTTTTTTAAGGCTCAAACTACAAATGGCCATTCAAAGGCACTGCAGAAGTAGCCTTGTCTGCCTTTAAAGCTCCTAGTTCATCAGCCACTCACGTTCACGTTAACTTGGGTAGTGGCTTTAGAAAGCACTTCATCCTGCCCCTTCAGTAGCCCAGCAGGCGTCACACTCCTGTGATCTCCAGCTTAATAGGCTGGTGTCGGCAAATGGGTAGAGCAGCAGTAGGTGAGGATTCTCTGGCCGAATTTATGGAGGAGACAAGATTAGCTTAATCAGCCCTTCTGGCCTTTAAAGCCTGTGAGTCTCTCATTTGTTTTCTCCTGCTCTGCTCCCTCCAAAGACGAGGATCGCTTTTCATCCGAAGCCGACGCTGCTGTTAGTGAGATGACCAGAGGCGCGGTCCTGGTGGCGCAGGTACACGAGAGCTGTCTGGGAAAATCTTGCTGCTGGTTTGACTGCTGCTGTTCTCCACTCTGCCCCCGAGCGCACCATGTGTGTTAAAAGCCAAAACAAAGGCAGAGCCTGTCAGCCTGCCTGCTGGGCAGGGTTCTCATGGAGAAATCTTTGCACCGTGGGCTTACCTTGTGTCTCAGCACTGCGTGGCTGGAGAGGGAGTGTGTTCCCTCGTGTTACTGGTGTGGGCAGGGAGGAGTGGGCTTGCAGAGCACGAATACATCCCTAATTCTGGCAAGGATGGGGATTTGAATGACCAGACCGAACTTGCCAGCAGGGTGTCCCAGCTGCCTGGTGGCAGTAGCTCCACAGCTCTAGCCTACAAAGAAGTTTGAGTATCTTGACATGCAGTGAATGATGCTGGCCTTGCATCCTCTGTGGCTCAGATCAGATCTGCTGCACACTGATATTTTCCTGTGTTCCCAGGTCACAAATTATGACAGCGCTACAGGTCTGCCGCTGATACAGCTGTGGAACTTGATGGGAGATGAGGTGTGTATGTTGACCCACCTATTTTGTCAATGCTGTTAAGAGTTTTTGACTATTCAGACTTTGCTGCTGACTGGGACCTTGCTGATGTTTCTCGCCAGGGGTTTCTTCACCTTTCTACTTTTTTTTTTTTTTCTCTCTCTCTCTCTAGGTGGTGTCAATAAATAGAACTCTGGTGGAAAGAGGATTTGCTCAGTGGCTTGACTACTAGCAAAGTCCCAGATGCCTCGACAACTCTCCTGCAGAGAAAAACAGAAGAAATCTTGTTTTGCACTGTTACAATTCGGTTTGGCAAATTCTCATAAGAAGACTTGTTTACATCTGTGCACGGAGTTTTGTGGTCCATTGAAACTCATTTTGCTCAACTGTTACCACTGCAGTAGAAGCACGTACCTCATCTCGGTGCAAGGCGGGGTGTAAAAAGCCATACTGACATATACTGTAGCTTTAAAGCAAAAAAATCCTCCCTGGCCTCTACTCAAAAGTTGAATGGAAAAAAGCCCTGAAAACTTTGGGGGCTTGCTTGAAGTTAGCAAATGCCCCCGGAACACTAACTGTGACTGCACTTGTGTTCAAGATGTTTAACGCCCCTTGAACTAAAAGTTTCATTGGTTGTCCTTTTTTAACAGTCTCTGCCTATGAAATTAATGAATGTTATTAAGGAATTTAATGTTCATTTATGGATTTTTTTTCTATATTGTGCCACTAACCTGCACGAACAACATTCATCTTTCGTCTTCCTTACGCCAGGAGGTAGATGAATTGCATTCGTTGCGCTTACTCTGTGGCACATGTCTCACTGCAGTCATGGTTTTTAGGCTTGATATGTGTAAGGAAGAAAACTTCTCTGTGCAGATGCCTGAAGTGCAGGATGTGTTACCACTACAGTTTTTTCTCTGAAATGTCATGTATTTAAAGAAAAGAACTGATTGCCAAGCCCAATTGTAGTTTATATTTTTCTAGCTGTGCAAGTCTGTAAATATATATAAAAAAAAAACCATTGTAATATTTTGTACAAGACAAAAAAAAAAAAGACAAAACAAACACTGGAAAAAAAGGGAACTTTACAGAATCTTTTTCACACCAAAATGTCCTAGGTAGGTAGAACCGGTTTGGAGTGCATTAGGGTAGCCAACATATTTGGAGCATCTGACTGTTGGGAGTGTTTCAGCTCTGCTGTAGTCAGGGTTAGGGTTCCCGTAGATTGCTGTCTGGTTTGGATTGTGATCACTGCATTCTTTGCTATGTTGCTGTACAGATCTGTTTAAAAAAAAAAAAAAGTAACAACTTGGCATTAATATTGCAGTGGTGTTCTCTCCATTTTTTTTTTTGCTCCTTTTTAGATTTCTATTACATATTTAAAATTTTGCTCAAGTAATTTAAGCTGACTTAATACTCTTAAACACATGCCCTCTAATGTATATCATTTTAGATGTGTATTGAGCTGGGATTTGCTGCTGGCAGAGAAGGTACTTGCCAGGAAAGCGTGGATGTCGTCAGTCCTCGGAAGATTTTTCAGGTGGATTCAAGGATGTCCTTACATCCTCTGAGCTAACATCTCAGCGCATCACACCCTGGGATAGTTGCCTACAAAAGCATTTTGTGGTATCCCCTCTGATACGGTATGGTTAGATCCTGTCATTGAGTTCTCTCCTATTCGGTGCTTATGATTTAATGTCCATGTTTGCAATAACGTCCAATGAGAACTAAATTGGGTAACTCGGTTAAATCTATAAATTATATATATCCTCTTGGAATGTTTCTTTCCATTTCAATTAAAGCTCGAATTTTAAGCCGTCTTAATCAAATTGTGATGACTAAGAGCCTTCATTTCCTGACCTCTTGCAATGGAGGGCTGGGAAGGGACCTCAAAGGGAAAGCAGGTGAGACAAGATCCTGATGCCTTTTCAGTGGATGCAGAAAGGTCAAGCTTCCCATCTCCGGGGGTTCCTCTTACTCCCATCTGAAGCTGGGTTTATTTTTATGATGAATTACTTACTGGAAAGCCGTAGTCTGAGCACTGATACTCGAGGCTGTTGAAATTGTTAGATATTTGTGGAATTAATTTTCTCTGGACGCAGGATGTCCCCTTTGCCACAGTTGTATGGTGAAAAGTGAAACTTGGGAGCATGTTCCTATGGTGCAGGCTGTAAAATCCCCCGTTGGAGATGTGGGCAGGCTTTTGTTCAAGCCAAGCAGTGCGATGACTGAGTTGGTGTCCGCGTGAACAGCTTGTCCTTACCCTAGCGCTGGAGACTTTGTGACTGAGAAAGCCCTTTGCAGTGGGATGTGTTTGTGCCCTCTGCGTGGAAAAGCAGCGAAGGCAGGGGCTGGACAGCACTGTGTGAAGGCACCGCCTTTGTGCTCAATAGATGTGCTCACGTGCACACTCCGCTGTTTGGCTTCCAGATAGGTGACTTCTGGTCTTGAGGGTTAAACCCAATCCTCTGGGCTCATTGCAGAAGATACACACAAGCCCTAGATGCTCTGAACTGCAACTCAGTGCTGCTCATGCAAGGGGTAGGTGAAGAGCAAAGCACTGGGATTTTGGGTGGGGAGTAGTGGGGTTGGAAATGAGCAAAGTTCCAGAATGTCCTTTCTTCTTGCTTCTCCCGGTGTGAGGAGCAGTCCTGGTGCTGGCTCCATGTCCTTTGTTTTCCTATAGCTCTGCAATATGGAAATGCATCCCATTCCCTAGTTGTGTTGTAAGCTGCCTATTTTTTTCATGCTGTAGTAAATAGAACGTTGTAGGGCAACATTAACCAAAAGAAGGTGTCGGCAGGTAACAAACAGGCACCCCTTCTTCCTTTAAAATCAAAAGACTCAGCCTGGGCAGATACATTAATAGCTTCGGTGGTACCTCAGGGGTGTGGGGTGTTTCTATTTTGGTTTTTTTTGTTACATTATGGACAAGGGTGAAGGGCCTTGAGAGGGGTGGAGGTGAATATGGACTGCTTGGAGAAGAGCAAAGGAAAAGGCACAGGGCCTGAAAGGAATGGGGAGGGGGTTGAAACAAGTTAGTTGTATTTTGTGCCTTCCTTCATGAGATGCAGCAGTGGTGCTTTGTGCCCCATCAGACCTCTGAATGTGTCTGGGGTGGGTTTGGAAGGGGTTGTGCTGCTCATAATACCATCCGTGTTCCCAGAGCGGCTGAGTAATTCTTGGCTGCAACCCTGAGGTGGAGCATATGAGCATCTGAGCTAAGCCGTCCCATGGGGTTAGTTTGACTGAAGCCGTTCAAAGGGGCTTTCCCCTTTGAAAAGTGGTAATTTTATTATGGGTAAAATGAATGAGGCCTCTGGAGATGCCTAATTTATAACTTCCGCCTGGAGAGCTTCCCGCCGGCGGCGAGGCTCCAGCGTTCCCCCGCCGAGCAGCCCTGGAAGCCCAGACCTCCCCTCGTTGGGCTCTTTCCCAGGATGAGGGGGTGCACCCCACAAGGCTTCCTCCCCTCGCAGTCTCTGCCCCTCATCCTCCTGCCTTGGGCAGCTGAGCAGGACCTTGTCCCTAGGTCAGGCAGCACCTTCTTGCCAGCCCCTCCTGAGCACCGGGGCGAGTCGTCAGGCGAAGCCCTGAGATGATTTTCCTTTGGCACATCAACTCAAAGGCTCCTCAGTGAGGGAGGAGGGGAGGAGCAAAGAGAGTGTTTTTGGAGCAGCTGGAGAATAATGGTGCCCCTGTCTGACACTGGCACTTGGAGCAGTTCAGCCCCTTTCCTCGCGCAGCCACGTATGCAGCCCGCTTGCTGCGCAGCAGGGAGCCCAGCTCTGCTGTCCCACGGTGGAAACTTCACTGGCACTGCGTTTTTCCTGAGAAACAAAAATAATCAGATGCAAGCTTTATTTTTACTTTCATTCTATTGTGTCACAGGTCCGCTCTCGGTGCTGTCCCCAGGAAGCCTGTGTGTCGGAGGCTGCTGAGCAAGAATTAACAAACATGTGTCTTGCATTTAGTTTATTGCCTCAGGGGCTGTGCTTTGGCTTCAGTCACCTCTGCTTCCTCTCCCCTTCCTTCCCCACACCTTCAAAAGAAACAGCAACACTGCAAAGCAAGAGGGGGGAAAAAAAAAAAATATCTATCTTCTTTGGGCACCGGGGGGGATGATGGCACCGGGGGGGATGATGGCACCGGGGCTAGAGTCTCAGGGCCAGGGGAAATGTGAATGGCTCTTGTAAGACTCGAGTGCCAGATGATGGGGCTCTGCTGTGTGAGACTGGTCATTGCAGCTGGTTGGGCAAAGGTCTGTATGGCCCATACCCCCTCCAGCAGTCGAGGTAAGTCGGTACAAAAGGGGGATCTCCTGCAGAGCAGCTGTGCCCTGACCCCCTCCCCATTTCCAGCTGTGAGCTGAGCCAGATGCTGCACGCAGCACTGCACTTAATAGACACATATAAACTATCTGGTGGATTTGTGTAATGGTGTTTTGAGTCCGTTTGTCCTTCTGACCTTCACGACATCCTGTGGCAATATGTCCCACAACTTAATTATGTGTGGGTGAAAAAAGTGCTTCCTGTTTGTTTTCTAAATTGCCTGGAAGCATCCCTGGCTAATCCATCATCCTGATACCATGGAAAGGTGAGTAATGGTCCTTGCTTCGGCTTGTCTATACTGCCTGCGAGTTTATAGACTTCTCTTCTGTCACCTGCCTCTGTTCCAGGTTGAAGCATCCGAGGTCTATTTAGCTCCTTAGGTGGGAGCTGGTGGGTGCCGTACACCCTCCCTGACACCCAGCCACGTCTCTTTCCTAGCCCTGTAGTGCCTCTTCTGAAGAGAACACCTCCCAGCAGCTTTCCTCCTTTTGCTGCATCAAGAACATAGAAAAGCTGCTGCAGATTCCCACGTGTGTGTTTTGGTGCCTAAAACAGGGGCTGGAGGTTTTTGATGGTGTTCTTCATCCTTGTGGAGGGCAGGAGGAGACAACAGGAGCTGTGCTGTAGCCATGACTGTGCTGAGGTTTCAACCTTCCCCCGAGAGAGGGGAGATGGGAGGGACTCACTGGTTTGTGCAGTTTGTGTTCCAGCTTCAAAACTCTGCATGTTGTGTGTGATGTTCTCCTTTTGTACCTGAACTCAGCAGCTGGGATCCAAGAATGCTGCTGAGATGTTTCATACTGCTTCAAGTGAGCTGCCCTCATTTCTGGAACACAGTGCTTTCAGATTTGTGATCTGGGTCTCTCTCCGGCGTGTTGTCTGTGTCTGGAGTGTCTGGGTCTCTCCCGAGTGCACCTAGACAGCTTTTCTGGCCCTCTCAAATGTTTTATTTGTAGCCACAGATGGCAACATAAACATCTCTTGGTTGTACCCACTAAGCTCTGCAGAGGGCTGCGGGAGCAGCTGACCCTAGGGTTTGCTCTAAACACATCGCCACTGGCTGGAGGTTAGGGCCCAGAGGAGGGGACAGAATCCCCCCCTCAGGAAATGTCAGATCTTTTCCCCTTTTCCCACATGCTCACAGGTCCTCACACCCACGCAGAGGGCAAGGAGCTGGGCTGAGCTTGGGCCAGGTGGCTCCTGCACACATGGACTCTGCTCTCCTGCATGGACTCCTCTCCAGCAGACAGTTTTCTCTCTACCAGCTCCTTTCCTTTGCTCCCCGGGGCCGTGAGCTCCTCACCAGACAGTGCAGGGTCTGACCGTGCCCAGAGGTCTGCTGACCTTCGGCCTCTGCCGATGGCTCCCCTTTTCCTGTCCTAAGGCAGTATGGGGAATGAAAGGATGGGTAACGGAGGGACATTATCGTTCACAGGAGAGCAGAGAGAGGTCCCTCAGCTGCCCATGATCTGATGTGTCTGGTGGGGCTTACTGATGCCTCCAGTCCTCATTGCAGCCTCCTCTTCCTCCTCAGCTCTCTTGGCCCCAGTGCAGAGGGGATGCTCGGGAGGTACACAGGGGAACCCAGCCCTTCCTCAGGAGACACTTGTTCTCTGCTGGAAGGATTGTTTTGTTAGAACACACAAAAAAAAAGTTTGGCTGCCTTGTCAAGTCCAGGGCCCTAATTCTTCTACTGTGCTTCTGAATGTTAAAATACCCCCTCTCTGCCCGCAGGCAATGTGGCTGCGCTTCTGTGGCATAAACCCGGGGGGGGGTAGGTACATGGTGAGGAGCTGCGCATGAAGTGCTGCAGATATCCAGTCCTGTTCCCACACAATTGCTGAGGCCAGAACATCCCCCACAAGAGGGTCAGGAGTTATGGCAAAGAAAAGTTGGGTTGGGTTTTTTTTTTTTTTGGTACCTGACCCACCCCCTGGGTCCCATTTCTTCCCCAGCAGCCCAACGCTCGGTTCCAATATCAAGCATGAAAATAGGGAAACTGGAGTGAGCAGAGCTTTGCCCATCCTGTCCTTGGGGCCTGGGAGCGAGAGGAGAGCAGCAGATGGCACTCGAGCATAAGCTGAGCATGGCGCTGCTGCCAGCCCAGCGTGCTGCTGAATTCCTTTTGCTGCGCAGCGCACGAGAAGCGAGGCTGGGTGGGCCAGTCCTTGAAGGGAGATGTAGAATCTTGAGCCTTAAGATGCATCTATAGGACCTTGATTTATGTGCTTTGGCTGTTCCTCTCTGCTCGCAGGTCCAGATCCTATCTCTGCTTGTGCAGATTTGTCCTTACGCGGTGCCTGGACCCGGGATGGTAAAGGAGTGTTACTTTTCACTTGCAGAGGCTGACCCCTCACTTGCTTGGGTTTTTTTCCTGTGGCTGTGGCGTGCCTTTTGCACAGACCTGCCCACTGCTCAGAAACAAGATTCTTTTTATTTTTATTTTATTTAGTGAGGGTTTTTTTCCAAATCAGAGAACTTCCCCCCCCCCCCAGCCACAATGAAGCGAGCTCAGTGCGCTTACAGGGAAAGATGGGCTGGTAGCTGCGGGCACTGCAAACCACCACTCAGTGTCCGCTCTTTAGAGAGGCACCAGCCTGGCAAGTACGAATGAGTCAGGAAAAAACATTCCCGTTGAGATGCTGCAGAGATAGCGTGGGAAGGTGTTCTTATTTTGTCTAATTAGCAGTAAATGTAAACCTAATTTTCATATTTCCAAGCCCATTTGTATTTTAGAGGCAGTCACAACCTGAACGTCTATCGCTGCTCTGACAGGGCCAAAGCCGACACTTCCAGGAGCCTTTTGGGGTGTGCAGGGGGCCGTGTATCACAACTGCAATTTTACTTTGGTTTTTAAGACCTGGCAAAAATAACTCAAAGTTGCTCTCACCACTGAGGGAGAGGGGAGTGAGGACTCGGAAGGGCTAAGTTCTGCCTCTCCTGGTTTTCCTGCAGAGCCTCGTGCCCAGGGAGCAGCGCCAGGAGCCTGGCAGGACACAGTGGCTGCCAGGGGCAGTGGCTCCTGCGAGGAGAGTGGTGCGGGGCTGCCCCAGGTGAGCGGAGGGAAAATCGTCCCTGGAGCCCCATCATATAGACGGTGTCTCAGAGGTCGCGGGTGTAGAGTCACGCGGAGCCGGTGAAGTCAGCAGTGCTGTGCTGGCTGCTGCCTCAGCCCAGGGGTTTAAATGCATGTTGCTTATCAACTCTAACAGTGGCCACCTTTGTACGTGGAAGTGTATCTTCGCTCCTGCTGAGAACAGGGCCATCCCCAGGCCCTCTCCTTTTCTTTTTCTTCCTCCTCGCAAAGGCAGCGAGTGCCATGTGCTCTGCTCAGACAGACCTTGTGAGCTTGGTGTTAACAGGCACAGAGCAGGGCCAGCTGGAGGAGAACCTGTCCTGCAAAGTAAGAAGTCTGGCCTGTGCACAGATCTGAGTCAGAAACTGGGAACCTGTGGGGATGTTCACGTAAACATGTGTATCTGAGGGCTCTTTTTACCTCCTGCAGCACTCTGTGCTGCTCCACTCACCAGCAGTTTCTAATTTTCCTCCCTTAGTTTCCTTCACTTATTGCAAACTCGACACTGGGACTGGTGTGTTCCCAGTGATGCTTTTGAAGCCTCTGGGACGGGCTCACAGTGCATGCTGGGCATGCCCAGAGGTCCCCTGGCTAAAGAGCTTTGGCTCCTCTTGGTCTCATAGGGGATGGCCTCTTGCCTGGCTGTCATTTGCAAGGACAGAAGAGCTTTTGAGCACACGAGCCCAGACTCAGACCATGCTCATCCTCTGGACCCTTGGGAGACCTGCAGAGGCAGCTGTGATGGGACACGATCCCCCCCAAGGTGTGTGGGACCCTGACAGCCACAGTCCATGCCCGGCTCTGCCGTCACTCAGGTTTTGCCCTTGAGCGGGACACCTGGGACAAGTTTGCCCAGGAATGATGAGGAAGCACTTGCCCTGGTGTCTGCTGAACACCCCAGGCTCAGGATGTGTCTGGACCTCCTCCCCTTATTGAAAATGGGGAGAAAAGCCGCCTCCTGAGCACCCAGCTCCATCGTGTGCCAGACCCATATAAATACAGGGATTTTTGTTAGGAGCTTGACCTCTTGGGCAGAGTTCCTGCTGTGCAGTGAAGAGGTGCCCTCCTTCTTCCCGCTGTCTGACTCCTGGGTAATAGAAGGGCTAAATGCTTATTACTTTCATGTAGCCTTTTCCAGTTACCAATCAAACGTGTCTGGTCTGGGGTTTTGTTTGGTTTCTTTGTCGCTGTGACTATGCAGGATGCTCTATCTCGCTGTAATTATGGTTCCATCATTGTCTTGGCATGAAAACATCTGCTGTCTCCCTGCGATCTCCACTTCTCCTATTTCTTTTGAGAATTTCATGGATCGTGATGACCTTCTTTTTTCCATAACATCTCGTGCATCTCGGTGTACACAGCTGTTTCTCTTGCATTCCCCTGTCTCTCCATCTACCCCTTTTTTTTTCCTATCAGCATCTCCAATGCATTCAGAATTTCAGCTCATCTGCTTATCAAATCAATATCTCGCTCGCCATCTCCTCTGCGTCGCAGCCGCTGTAAACACAGCACCTTTGCACCTACCCGCCCGGGCTGTTTTCTCCTCTGAGTGCAATTCATCTTCCAGCTCATGTCTAAAGTCTTTGTTCCTCTCATTTAACATTTTAAAGTTAATTTTCTCAGCCTTTTTATTTTGGTTACATTGTGCTGTCTGGGTTTGAGGTCCATCCGTGCCGCTGCCGCTCCTCCCGAGCGGGTGGGCAGCGATGTGCCGCAGGATGGATGGAGGATGTTGCCATTCAAGGTGAAGTCGCTGCTGGCTGCCAGTGACAAACTACGGCAAAGCCGGAGGGTGGCGAGGAGAGGAGCGGTGCTCTGCAGAGGCAGTGGAGGGGCTGGAGAGATGTGGGTTCGAGTACTGGTTTTGCGTGACCTTGTTTAAAGCGCATGGGGTACAGGAGTATGAGGAACACAGATCCTTCAATCTTTATTCCATCCTGGCACTTTTTATTACCAGAATTTACCAATATGATTATTCTCTTAAAATACATAAATAAAAAAAAAATCAGTCCTATATCTGCTGCAGATGGACCAATGAAAATCTTGATTATGACAGGACCTTAAATCTCTTTGCTTTGTTTCCCATCTGTACAACGTACATCCCAGTTTGCTGCCTCCCACTCCCGTGTCTCTCCTGCCTGATGTGCTCCTGACAGCAGGACCCCCCGTGCCCCCCCCCTTCCGCTCCTCGGGCCCCAGACCAACCCCTCCCCCCCCCCCCCTGTTC
>JAAGNO010029029.1:0-58380 GCA_033439905.1 Ceryle rudis
TTCCTGCTCCGCAGCGTCCCCGCGCCTTCCACCCACCGGTGCCGTACGCACGCTCCCTGCCCCGGGTGTCCCCGCACCTCCCACCCATGCACCTTGTGTGCTCCCTGCCCTGGGGGGTCTCCATGACCTGTGGCATCAGGTAAATCCTGAGGATGCTGGTGCTCACAGAGACTTTGTCCCTGGCTGGGCGCTGCGGTTTGACTCTCCTGAGAGGCCCCAACCTCACCAGTGAGTGACACTTAGTGTGAGGATGTCACCCAGGTCTCCAGTCCTGCTGGCCCCCTGCTGTGGCTTCAGCCCTGGCTCAGCACGCTGGTGAGCACGAAGGCAGCTGGCGTGGTGGGTGCATCCAAGAGCTGGAGCTGCAGCCCAACCTCAGGAACTGGTCAAGGGCTCCTCAACTTGTCCCAGGAGCGCTGGCTGGGCAGGGAGCTGTGTGACTGCTGCGCACTGTGGTCCACCACGCTGCGGCCAGGCATGTGGTCGTCCCCGGACACTATTAAAAGTACTTCCCTCCAAAGCAAACAAATCTGCTAAGTACCAGAGAATCCTGTAAGGATCCTTTTCTCCTAGTTGGAGATAACAGCACCAGTGGGGTTTCATTTATGCCCATTGCTCTGTACTGACACCATCCGGACTCGTGCCGCTCGCCGCTCTCCCGCAGACACATCATGCTGCCCGCAGGCTTGCGGGGCTGGCGGGGTGACAGTGGAGCCTGGTGGCTGCGGTTCTGAAACTGTCCCATGCCACAGAAAGGGGGGATAGAAAGAGCTGCTTTTACCCAGATTTACCCCCATGCCACAGGCTGCACCAGAAGTGGCTGCAGGTCAGCATCTCGTTGGGTGCTGCACCACGGCCCTCCCGCGGCAGAGGCACCTGCAGGGCTCCTGCCTTCGTCAGCAATTAGACAGTTCCTAATGTTAAAGCTAATTTGAAACCCATCAGCTGCCAGAGTCTGACGGAGCTTTGCCTCATTTTTCCTGGGTGGCAAGGCCGTGCCACGGTGCCGAGGTCTGGGCACTGGCTGCAGGTGCTGGGCTGCAGTGGGGAGCAGTCTTCGCCCCACCAGCCCCGTGCCGTGGCCTGCTGGGTGTGTGTGTCACGCCCCGACTGCGCCCGGGCTATTTATAGCGAGGGGCGGGGCGTACAAAGGGGAAAACTTTGCGGTTTAAACCAGGGAGGCCGATGAAGTGCTGGAATCAGGAAATGAGATGAAAGGCAGTTTCGGCAGGATGAGGTTTCTGTCTACGCAGAGGTTCCTCAAATCAGTGGCTTCCCTGCTCTGTTTCCACGCTCCACGTCTGCACCCGTGGACTTCAGAGGTATTAAAAATGAAGCAGCATGAGCAGAAGATGCACAGGCCACCCTGTCCTGCGGCAGAAACACGCAGCCTTTGGAAGCCAGGGGCATGTGGAGGAGCCACGTGTGTAATGCTAATGACCATAGCTAATTGCTAGGAGTTTCCCCTGCCCACCGCTGAGCTGAGTGAGGCCGCCCATTTCACACACACACCACCAGGTACAACTGTAAGCAGCCAAGGTGAGGCTGCAGCACTCCACTGGCTTTCACAGACCTGACACCGGGTGAGGGTCTGGCCCACTGCAGGCACAGGCTCAGCAAGCACTTGCTGGGAGCAACACCTGCTCCCCAGCCCCAGTGCACACAGGCCCCCAGACCCCTCTCTGCGGGGGGACCAGCAGTACTCACCTTGCGGAGAAGCACATCAAGAAGCTGCTGAAAAGCAGAGGTACAGATGAGATGCAACAGTGAGTGGGAGAGCAGAGCGGAGCAGGGGAGGAAAAGCAGAAGGTGTGGGAACTGCATGTTGTCCTCAGCTCTCCGTTCCCTCTTCAAGAGCTGATCAGAAACCTCTAGAAAGTGCTCAAGGTAAGTCTCTGGTAAGAACCTCGTGAGTTTGCTGTGCTGTTTCCTGTGGGTTAGGCTAACAGCTGGGAGTACTCTGACCCCAAATCCAAGTGTTCAGAAAGCATTAGATGCCCCACCCTGGTAGACATACAAATGTCCACCCTTGCATGAAGGAAGCACTGAGTCTTGAAAGGTGGAGAAGCAGGGTTGGGGACTTGGTGGGAAACACCAGCTCTGGGAGTGTCAAAGATAAGTTCTCTGCTTCATAAAAAGTGGTTTATCAAAGGCACCTGTATGTCCTGCATGACCCTGGTAACAGTCCTACAACTTCTCCAGAGCTGGCTTCAGGACTCTGGAAGTCTCTGTGGCTCAGGGTACAGAAATCAGCCAGCCCAGCTTCCATCTAAATATTTCATCTTTGTGGTACTGTATTCAAAGAAGGCTGAACCTCTGCCTTGTTTAACAGGGTGTGGTGGATGAAGCACAGAAAGGCTGATTTTTCTTCTTTGATTCTGCAGCTCTCGCTTGTGTTGGCAATCTTTGTACGCCTCTCTGAGATGTGTTGGGGATGGCCCATGGCTCAAGCTTATTTCTGCCCTTACTATGCAGCCATGACCCACACCAAGTGGAATTAGTGACCACAGGTTCAAAAGAAAGGCAGGAATTTGCCCTCCATAAAAATAAATTTAATTCCCCAAAGTCTGAGTTCCTTTTGAGGTCTGCATGTCTTTATCCATGCTTTTAAGTAGTTGTTACCTTCCCAGCATGTTCAAGGCTTCTTATTTAAACAAATATAATACCACAGAAATTAAGTTTGTTGGGAAGACAGTTACGTTTGCAATTCTTCCACTGCCTAAAGTACTGGGAAGAGCCTCATACCACCTCAAAATGCCTCTTTCTGGGATCCTGGGGCTTGGAGAGTCACGTCTCACTTGTTTCATGTAGCACATCCACACCACTGACCCTGCTGCTTTGTCATCACGCTAATCTTTTCTCTTTTTATAATTGGATGTGTGCTCCCTCCTTGCTGGGTGACATTTGAAGAACGGCCTGTGGGATCAATGAGAAAGGGTTGGTAGAAAGAGGTAATCACTTTTATTAGCCCAACTGACATAATTGGAAAAAACAGCCAGGCTTTCGGGCATACAAGACCTTCCTTAGTTGTGTGACTAGCTGGGATGTTGGCCCTGCCTGCCCAGATGCTTGTCATAAGCTGGAAAGCACAAAGCACTCTGCTAGTAAGCAGCTGGCCAGATCAGGCCCTTGGCAAGCACTCAGAAGTGACAGTCTTCAACACAGTGTTTGGCAGGAGAGGAATCTGTAAAATTCTCTTCTTGCAGAGAAGTAACAGTATTTGCCTGGTGTGTCATCGCAGGGAGGGCTGCAGAGCAGCCGAAGCAGCTCGCAGATAGCGCAGAAGCATTCCTCTTCCTGTGGCTGCTGATTAGCACCAGCCCCTGCCGAGGTGAGCAGCCCACCCTGGCCTAAGCCATGCCAGGCACCCTTCAGACAATCTGGCAGAGCCTGCCTGGGGTGGTTTCATTCTGCTTTTCCCCTTTTTTCTGTCACATTTTTTGTTTGTTCCTGGCTGCGGGGGTCAGCGGGCACTTGGCAGTGCTGCCGCAGGGTGCTGTGCTGGGGCAGCTCACCAGCCACAGGAAGAGGGACGGGGACACTTTCTGTGGGTCACCTCAGCCTTCCTTTGGGGGCTTTGAGTTTCCTCATTCTCCTGCTTAAATGCAGCTTGTTGGGGGGCAGGGAGTTTTAGGTAGGTTAGCTGCGGCAGCAGCAGTGCAGTCTCCTGGGTCTTGATTTCTCTTCTTCTCTTGCTTTATAAGCCATGGGGGGGACCCATCCACCCACCCATGCCTCGCAGCTCCCCATTAATCTCTTGGTTATGCTTGTTTGGAACAACAGTGCAATCAGAAATTAGGGTTCAAGCGATAAAGTGTTGGGGTTGTTTTGGTTTTGTTTCGTTTCTCTCTTGGAGGTCTTGCTGCACAGTCTGGTGGGAGCCCTGGGGTGTCTTGTTCCAGGAGCCTGCAGCAGTAAGGAGAAGCCCAGAGCACCCTTTGGCACCCACCTGTAGCAGGGAGGACAGCAGAAGGAACAGAAACATTCCTGCTTCTTTTTGTTGGGGTACATGCTGCCACCTGTGCCCTCTGGAAGCTTTTGCCACCCACAGCCCTTCTTGTGCTCAGCAGGGGGATGAGGCAGTGGATGGGCTCTCCTCCACTCTGGGAACTGCAGGATGGCATGAAGTGCCTGAGACATCTGACACAGGACCAACCTTACCTCTTCCTCGGGTGCCACCACTGCTAAATAGTGACCAGCCCCACATCCTCTCATGTGAAGGTGCCACGGAGGTGTGAAAGGAAACTGAGCGAGGGGGGAAATCAATCATCTTGCACCTCTGGTCCTCCCTGTGCATCTCTGAAGGCATCTGCTGAGTGCGGCAGATCATAGCTGTTAACCTCTGGAGTACTGGCATTTGTAGGGAGGCAGCTAATGTGAGGTTTTGGTTTGGTTTGGGTTTTTTTACTAGACCAAGGGGAAAGGAAACTGCTGAATATGAGCAATGACCCCAGTGAAAACTGAGGTGCTTTATATGGAACATGACACTGGCTGGAACAGCTGAACATCAGAGATTCATTGCCTCTGGTCCAAATACTGAGCTGCTCGCCTGTAAATCAATGCTGATGGTGAATACAGGTTACAAAATGACACAACATGAGGGCAGCAGAGAAACAGGAGAGCATCAGAGTAACAGATAAAAGATTGTTATCAAGACTTTTTTCTTCACATTACTGTTTTTCCCATAACTGAACATCATATTCAAAAGCAGAGGAAATCATTGTCTCCAACCCACACCTCCCTCTCAACTTGTCCCTGTCAGTGACCTCTGAGCCCATGCTGCCATCAGTCTTTTCTTGTCCACTCCCCGGTATCTTGTTTCCCCTCACAGTGCAAAGCTGTAGCGTGAGGCTGCAGCAGGCGAGTTTGCCACACAGCGGAGGTTTTTTGAATCCAGAATGCACCCCATTCTCCAGGCATCAGCAGCACAGAGGTGGCTTCTGCTCCATTACCCACCCCCCCCCAGCAGTTCAGAGGAGACACCAGTCAGGTGCCATGAGCACCTGGGGCCAGAGAGCAGATGAGGCTACGTAAATGTAGCCATAATTTCCCAGGAGCCTGGGCTAGAGCACACTGAATTGCACGCTTACACTGTGAGGCAGACATTGCTGGTTCAAACCCATGCACCAAGTTACATACATACTGAGGTACCCTGCTTCTCACTTCCAGGTTCTTTCCTGCCCTTGTCCTAGCAAGGTGATCTGAGCTCCTCAGATAATGCCCACTATCATTAGGCAGGAGGCAAATTGTATGGCACCTACACAAACCCAATATAAGCCTCTGACTCGCATGTATGAAAGAGGCGCTCCAGGGAAGCAACACAGAAAGCAGAGGGCCCTCTGCCCTCTTCACCTCTCCATCATCAATGGGGGTCTACTGTACACCTAAGGTGGATCCTGGCCCCCAGGATAGAGGTCCCTGCTTACAGTGGAGCCAGACCTTCACCTCTTATTCCTAATTTTAGAAGGCTACTTCATGAGCTTATAGGAAAAGGAACTCTGTGTGCCGGAATATGTGCCCAGTTCTACTCAGTCCAAGAGGAAATTTGTTTTTTCCTGAGAGCTTTCTTATCAAACCTGCTGCATATCAAACCCAAAATAGCTTATGTGGCTGCTGGTCAGACCAAGCTCTCCCTCAGCTATGAGGGATGGTTCAAGATCTAGAGGAGTATTTGCTAACACACTGCTGCAGGGTGGCATGGCCATGGTGAGTGCTGGTTTTCCAAAGCTATGCAATCCTTGAGGAGCTACAGTGTTTTCTGAGCTCTTGGGTACTGCTTAGCATTTGCATATGTGGCTCCAGCCCCAGAGTGTCAGTATACAGAAGAAGAAAAGACTATAGTCCTTTGCACTTAGTTCCTAGAAAACATAGACCTTTTCAGTCATTGTGCCCATTGTTTTCCATCAGTGAGGCATAATTAATTATCCTTATTCCTCCAGGCATCTGAAGAGGGCAACCAGTGTCTGTTAGGTGTTTTGGAGCTGACTTCACAAGTTAGTGCTAAAAAGGTTCTTTTCCTCTGTGGTTGCAACATACAAGTTCCATCCTTTCCCTAAATACCTTGCTGGAAAAAGGAAATCACAATTCACAAGTCGCTTAGGGTGAGTCCAGGCTTGTCTCATTTTTTTTTCGTAAAGCCTCAGTCCGTAGCCATCAGTCTTCCTTTTTCACACAGGGATAGGACATTTGCAGCAGGAATTGTCATGGAGATTTTGCTCTTAGCGTGGATGTGAATGATGCCCTGAAAAAAAGGGAGTGACTGTGTTATGCAAGATTTGGGGGGACAGGAGGATCCTTTAGAAGTGAATGTTGTGACACTGAGAGCCCTGGACACAACGTGCAAAGTTACCTCTTTTGCTGGTTACCACCAACACATCTGCCTAACTGGGGACCATGTCTAGTAGCAAGAAGAATGGTGAGCACTAAGATATCAAGGTGATGTACAACAGAAGAGGGTAGGCAGAGTTCAGGCCCCGTTGCTCGCACTTGCCCCCACTCAGCCTGGTCATGACAGCTGATGTGAACCCTGTCTAACTTACTCCCTAGCGCCGGGAGAAATTTGCAGCACTCTTCCATCTCGTATCGCGTATCCCATCTACTATACATCAGCGAGTCCTTATTTTCTTTGCTCATTAATGAACTCAGGCTAAATTCGGAGCAACGCATGAAAGTGAAAGGCACCGTCTCCTGGCCACCCAGACTCTTTACCCACCCCAGCCCACTCTGGAATGTCAGAACAAACACCGTGTGTAACTCCTGGAACAATGTCAGTAATCGCTTTTAGATGGGCTATTGTGAGTGGCATTCAGCTCGGAGATGGTATCAGTGAGCGGTATGCTGTGTGTTAGTGCATTTTAATAGCAGGTGAGATTACATCTCTGGCTAGTGTTTTTATTTGCTATAGTATGATAATTAGGTGATTTTAATCTGTGGTGGATATATATATTTAATGTAGCTAGCCCTGAGGGAAATGGTGTAAGGCTGCCTTTTATTAAATTAGCCTTGGCAAATTCAAATTCGCCCCCTTTGCCAGCTCCCGGCAGAACACTTGGGATAAAAAAATGTTTGCAAGTCCGACCAGATAAATAGATAGAGGACCTGCAAGCCTGAGTTTTCTCTCCTACTCAGACTATTAACCTCTTCGAAGGAGGCACAGGCTCAGCGTTTTGAGAACCCCGTATCTGTCCTCCAGAATAACGCCGTTCCCCTTAGAACAGGTATGCTCTCCTTCAGTTCACCAGGAAAGTTTCAAAGACTAAAGGGCTTTAAAAAAAGGCTAAAAAAAAAAAAAAAAAAAGGGGTTCTGCATGATGCCCGAGGGTTTTGTTGATTTCATCTCACAGAAAGCAGAGTAGCTCTCCTGGAACCCAACCTCTGTGCCTGCTCTCGAATCACAGTCAGCTCTGTCCAGCTGTTTGAGTCCATGGGGACCTCCGTGCCACTAGATGCCTCCGGGAGGAGTTTTCTGCACTTACATTTCCAATTCCGGAAGGATTTTTCCCTGAAAATGCCTCTGACTTCTGCACTTCTGAGCTGCTCTCCAGGGCATGGCAGAAGGCCAGGGCAGGTAAACCAAGAGTCATCATGAAGAACTCCATGTATGAATCAAGCATAACACGTGCTGGCTCCTTGCCTTCTCCCCAGAATGAAAGAAATTAATAATATGTTCCTGATGTGCCCGTAAATATTTCTGCAGTGAATTGAGCCCTGCCCAGACATTGATTTCCCACTTCAAAGGTCATAGCCATTTGGTTTCATAATCACTTGTGTAACCATCTGATGGAGGTGGAAGGCAGGGAGAGGTGTCCCAGAGACCTGGAGGAGCAGGTGGTGCAAGGAAGGACATCCTGCATTTCCAAAATGCAGAGCTAGATGTAAACGTAGATCTGGGTCGAGGATTAGGGGAGAAGGCAGAAATGCCATTGTCCTCTCGTGAGGCAGAAGTCCTCCCTCCAGGCCACTGCGGCTTCATCCATGGGGTTTGTAGCAGCCTATCAGGCTGCTCTGCTGAGTTGCTTGTAACCCTGAAAATCACACCGAGCTCTTCTTCCCACTGCTGCCAGGTTGCTCTGTCAGGGTTTGAAGGCTGTTGCCAAAACGTCACGCCTGTGCCTGGCAGCTCTTCTGCTCAGACAGACAGGAGCAGCACGCATGAAGCTCATGGAGTCCTAAAATTTTTTTTTTTTTTTTTTTTTTTTGATGCTATAAATGCAGAGGCAGTGAAATTCATTGCCTTCATCCTTAAAATAAAACAGTCTTGGGGATCTGACAGATAGAAAGGCCTATGTACTTTCCTCCAGCGTACCCCCATGCCAGAAGAGAGCTGGTATGTTGTCTTTGTCCCACCTCCTTTGCACAAGAGGAGCCCATGTCTTTCCCAGCAGGAGCACAAGGGGCTTTTATTTCAGTTTTTAACCTCTCTGTGAGTCACCACAGCTCCCCACTCTCCCCGTTGTCCCTGTCATTGATGAGTTCAGCAGTCATCACTGTTTCATTTGTAAGGTAACCACAGGCAACCAGCGAGAAACATGTGCACTGTGGGCAAAACACTCCCAGGGAGAGCCCAGTGTGCACAGGGTCCCTGACAGCACTTCCCTCTGCGCAGGATCAGCCAGAAAGGGGGGAGGGGGCGGAGGCAGGCTGATCCTTCACAGCACAATAGCTGCTTTTGCTGCTCAAGGCTGAAGTGTGGTACAGGAGAAGCATTCACATCCCCGAGGTGAGAGCACAGGGCTGTGCACATCCAGGTGGAGATGCATTTGTCCAGAAACAGGAACTTTTGCCTGTCACCTGTTTACAAACCCCTTGTTTCTCACTAGATATTTGTAACAGATCCTTAGCTTCAAGTCCTAAACTACTCTTACACAGATGAAAGAAACAGACGGAGGAGACCACAGAAACCCAAGCACGACTAGTCCCATCAGGACAGGGCCACAGACAGCTTTGACACTCAGCTGCAGACTAAGGTGGGTCAGGAGCTGTGGCCACCACCAATGGAATGTAGCACGGGGGATTTCTCCCACAAAACCACAATAGATGAGGTGAAGGTTTCCTTTTGAGAGTAACCCACTTCTTTAAATAGTTTCTGTAACAACTTAAATAGCTTCCAGAGAAACTGTCAAAAGGCCATGGGTGATTTTTCGGGCAAAGCAGAGGTGTGGAGGAGACCTGTCATGTCTGATGTCTGCTGCACCAGCTTTAACTGTCCCGTGTGCCATATCCCAGACTTTTCACCCGGAAAAAAACCCTTGTCCCTTTCCAGATGTAGAGTTTTAGGGTGACTGTGGATGATAGACCCTAATAAGACAGAAAGCTCTTACAGGAAGGTATGCATTCCCTTTCCTTGTAAATCTCAGCTCATTCCTATCGCCTGAGTTAAGGCAGCTGCCGTCTCTGAGTGGGTGCAGTTTCAAAAGGGAAAATCCTGCTTGAAGTCCAAAATAAATAATAACGAATATAGCCATGTGAAAAGTAATTATAAGGCTTAAATAAATGAAACTAAAATAAACAGCACCCCTATCCTTCACCTGCTAATAACTTGACTTCAGCAGTTGTATTTCCCAGCCAGGGTGGACATGGATGGTTTCCTGAAGCAGGTAAAGCAATCCACAGCATATACAGAGGCTGCTTTTCACTGCTCTCCGGTGCCAAGAGTAGCAACCTTCTCCTCAGACAGAGTGTGGGACCAGGAGGTCATGGGTCTTGGCTCCATCACTCAGTTCGCCAGCCAAGTGACCAAACCTTTCTTTTCCCCCAAGAATTTGAAGCTCATTAACTAAACATCCCTCACAGTCTGTGTTATTATTATCATTAAGAGTGAAGTCAGCAGCTTTTGTGGGAGATGTGGGAGACCCTGGTTCACAGGAGCTTTGCTGTGGGGAGAGGAACAAAAGCATCTGACTGAGACCCATGAGGCCCAGATCTTGGCTCTTTTATGCCTGGTCATGGCTTCTCTGAAGCTAAAATCTTTCAAAGGAGAGCCCGTGTCAGGAAGCAGATGCCTCGTATTGAACCCCCAAAAGGCAAAATAGAAGGCAAAAGTGCAGCTGAGCAGAGAGTCTGAAACCACTCCACCATGTCCTTTACATGGCTGCACCACCTCATTCACTGCCACTTCTCAAGCCACCCTCCTGTACATTCAAGTCCATTAGCAGGACTACAGAAGAGTCCTACTGAGGTCTGGATTTCTTCAAATGCTGACTTTTTCCTGGATTATTAAGCAAGGAGAGCATCAGCATCTCAGCCCTGGAGATACATCATCAGCCTGGCAGCACAGTAGCATCTGTAGTCTTGCACCTTTCCACCTATGTCCCATTTGCCTGTGTCACAAAATTTCCTGGCACTCAAGGATCTGGCTGAGCTGCAGGGTGTGAGGATGCAAATGATGGTGTCTGGCTGCAGTAATACAGCTGAGCAAGGTGTGGAGCAAAGGGCTTGTCCTGCAACAGGCCACACGCAACCATTTAAAATAAAAAGGCTTCCCATCTCAGCAATCATGGTGCCATGGCAGGTGACTGGGGCCAAGGCTCAATAATCCCAGCTCCTTTTCGCACCTGTAATACCTGGCAGCCATCTGCCATGACCAGCAGTGCACTGGGACCTGTGATCTTGCTTAGAAACTCAAATCCCCAAGACTGGAAAAAAATGGCACATATTTAATACTCACATCTGTACATACACCCGTGGATAAAGCTCAAAGGGTTTAACTATATGCAAATGTACTTCATCTGGGAACAGGACAAAGCACTTCACAGAAGAGAGCCTCATGTCAGTCACTTTTGGACCACTCCCCCACAACTGTTTCTGCTGATAAGGATGCAGCACTGTTTGCTTTGTATCCTTCACCCAAGGGGGGGAAAAGGAGTGTGTACATCCTGCTGCAAATCATAGATCATGGGTTTCTCAAAGGCCTATTGGCAGCCAGCATTCCTCAATGGTCTCAGATATTGCTGACAGCTCCTGTTTGTTGTTCAACAGTTGTTCAACAAAGGGTGGTTACTTTTTCTACTCTGTCAGGGGGACTTTCCTGGGGAAACAAGAGAAGAAAGGATCCAGAGGCTGCTGCAGGGCTGAATCGTCAATAGCTCAGCCCATTGCTGCTGCTGGCTGCCAGTGGAAGGTAACAAGTCTGATTTGCTTCTCTCAAAGAGTGCTTTCACGTGGTGGGATGGTCTTTAGTTTCTGTGAGACTCATCTGACACACAGTGAGGAGACGCTGAGAACCAGTCATGGGGAGAAGGGCACACAAGCAGCATCCTTTATCTCTGTACAGCAGAAGATCTGATAGCATCCAAGGACACCTCATCTTTGGACACCTCTCTCAAGCTCACTTTCACCCAGCACAGCAGTTTCTAAACCTGTGGAGGAGTTAAAGCCCTTTTAGTGCCACTGTGACCAGTGCTTGTCAGCTCATGGCCCAAAGAGAGGAGGTGACAACCATGCAAGGTATTGTCTCTGCAGGGATAACACCGAGGGCCCACCCCCAGGCTCCTGGCAGGTCATGGCAAAGAACAGTCCCAGGTCTCCGAGTGCTGCACAGTACCAGAGTTTCTAATCAACGTGCCAGTGACAGGGAGAAAGAGAGGATGCATGGAGATGTTTAAGGACTTACTCATGCATTAAAGCATGTTTTTAAGTTCTGTCAGGACAGAAGGATTAGGGAGGGTTTTTTAATCTGATTTTTCAAAGATTGCTTTTAGTTGTGGTTTGGCACAACAGCATTGTAGGTCTTTCAAGGGTTGAATTGAGTAGGTCAGTGTCCTTCATAAATATGCCATCACGAGCTGGGACTAAGGTCTGATACAGCAGGGAAAGGACAGAAACAAAGGGCAAAGACATGTGAATGTGATGGCCGTTTTGTCCTTGTGCTGAAGACTGTTCAGCGTGGGGTTTGTCTGGATTGGGAAGAGATGAAAACAGGTGGCTTTGAGTTTCTAAATTCTTATTCCTCAACCTTTTTCCCCAGGAAGAAATGTTTTCTTCTGTGCTCTCTCCATCTGCTGCTTGTCTACCACCCTGCAAGGGATGTGTCAGGGAGGCTTCATTATCAGATTATGAAGGAAAATCCCCAATAAAAAAGGAAGGGCAGCAGGAAAGGAGAGAGTCCCAGGCCAGCATCTGAGGCTTTGTCCCAGTTTACTCATCCACTTCTTCACATCTCAATGTCTTAATGTAAGCGAA
Organism: Ceryle rudis; assembly: GCA_033439905.1. Classification (NCBI taxonomy): domain Eukaryota; kingdom Metazoa; phylum Chordata; class Aves; order Coraciiformes; family Cerylidae; genus Ceryle; species Ceryle rudis. The sequence goes on from JAAGNO010029029.1 coordinate 12,181, forward strand.
TATGTATCTGCCTGTACTCAACAGGAAACACCTTTGTGTCAGTTTGCTGCTCCCTGCACCTCTTTTTGCACCATGCTTAGCATAGCTGGGAGACATTGATTAAAATCCCTTTTGCTCTTATACTTCAGGATGGCAGAGGAGAACTAAACAGGGCAGTCAGTTGCCCTAACAGGCCTTTCTTGGGAGTAAGGAGTTTCTGAGTGGCCAGGATCTGGATTGTAAAAAGACAAGATTTAGGAAAATGAGGAATCCACCCAAGGGTGAGCACTAGTTTTATTAATATAGAGTTCCAGTAATTTGATCTGAAGAGGCTAATCAAATGATTGAGGGTGTTAAGCACCACTGCCCGGGTGGCTGGACTGGTACACTAATGAACCTCCTCTGTTTAACAAGGAAAGCCTCTGTGTGTGGAGATGACTCAGAACTACTGATGTGAAGTAAAATCATAATGCACCATTCCTAGCAGCAGCATAGGAAGGAAAGATCTTTCAGTATCCCTGCAGTTCTTCAGGAGAGAAAGGAAGCACTTGTAAAATTGCCCTTAGCATGGAGCAGAGACCCTCTGTGGAGTCTCTTGCTGACATGCCATCAACAGATTACTGAATATTGTAATTAAAATTTAAAACATGATAGTGGGGTAGAGAAAGAAAGAAGAAAGAAACTAAATACCCGCTAAAGAAATGTTTTCACTTAATTGCAAGACAGAAGCATCTCTCTCTTTATTTTTTGTGGGAAGTTTCTTCCTCTCAGATTGAAGGTTCATTTAGTTTCCTCCACACTGTCACAGGCTCCATCGTTTGTCTGTCTCTTAATGCACACAAGCCAGAGCAGGAACCCAGTGTATTGAAGACACACGTCACCACGGAGAACACATACAGCACAACAGATCCAAGCCAAAACTTTGGGAGCTCACAAGTCACACAACAGCACTTACCAGGCAGGGCCTGGACATGCTAGAGGGGTGTGCACGTGCCTGTGCAAAATCTGGGTGCCACAGTGTAAAAATATCAATGTGCTTGATGACTTGGTTTAAGAATGATGTTTGCTGGCCTCCCTAATGCTCTGTGACTGACATAAACTTCTCTGGAAAAGGCTACTTATTGCAGAGCTACCACACAAATGATGGAGACAAACTGCAGTCCCACGTGTTTTGGCATGTCCAAGTTGCTGGGGGCTGTTATAGCGGCAGCAGGGCTTCCATGCTGGGAACAAGCAAGTCCTTTGCTGGTGCCCTCATCTCAGCTTTGATCTGATTTTTCTTCAGTGCTTGAAGACAAAGCAGATGCAGGCAGAGCAAAAGCTGGAACGTGAGGAAAGAAGCATCAGAGGCATTGTTTTCCAATGCTGACAAGCCAGGGTTGTCAAATAATTAGATGTATTTGTTAGTGCCCAGTCAACACCTAAAGCTTATTACTTTTAATAAGCTATTCAAGCCCTTTTTTTTTGCCTGTTCCACAGTTCACATTCTTGGTATTTCATACAGATGAACATTGTGTTCTTTCTGCCTTAGTAAAGGTTATCCACGTTGGGTCCTATGACAACTTTATACAGTATGAAAATTACAGCCATATACAGTATAAACAGATGCCTTTCTAATTCGTCTTCTAGGGGTTTTCGTAAAATCCCACATCACAGTGGAGCTCAACATGGCTCTGCCCTCAGTATAATTCAGAGCTGGATTTGATACACCTGACATCCTCAAGGTATGGGGACTGAAATTCAGCTCATCCTTTTGGATTTCCATACTGTAGGCCATCTTTAAGGGATGTAATGCACTGCAGCAGAGGAATGTCTAGGACATTAGCTGGCAGTGCTCCTAGTAGTGAATTGTCTTCATATCTGACCATATAGGGTATTAATGTCCACAGTCAAAAAACTGTTTTAATGAGAAAACAACATGAAATCTGTATTCTGCATCCAATGTAGCTTTGTATTTGCAAGCACCGAAATGAGCCTGTGGCAGTGCAGTGTACTGAGAAATTGCTCCCTGCATTTTAAATCTTAGAACATTTCAGTGTTACAGCTTGGAGTAACACGTGGAAATGCTAACTGGGCTCTGCGGTTACAGGTAAGGAGGACAGCTGTGTACTGCAAAATGCAAGGACAGGACTTTTTGGATACATCCCTACTGTTCCTGAAGAAGACAAAGCACTTAACATAAAAGGAAAAACTCAGTTACAGTAGGGATAATATCACCTCTCGTTTGAAGCAAGAAACACAAAACTGAATGGGTTTCTAAGTGCTGGGAGCAATATTTCATAATCTGACATGTAAATCTATAAAATTAGGTACATCCTACTTTAGACACGAACCAGAGAAAGGTTAGAATTGGATCACTAAGTTAAAGTCTATACTGTATGGCAAGAATAGGTTTGTTTTCCATGTAAAGACAAGATTAAGAAGGCATTACTGATGCCTGGTTGTGATAACACTGTATCAGGCTGACATGCAGATGAAGATTATTAGTGCTGACCTCCTCTGTCCAAAGCTCATACTAAAGGAGATGGAAACAGCTTTGTGAACAAAGCAGATAAAGAAGCTTGTTTCCTCCTGTTTCAGGTATGCAGTACACATGAAATAAGTTTTCATATTGTCTGTGGAGGTAGAAGTTTGTTCATCTATATGAATGCCTCCTTGACAGCATCCTGCAAGTGCCTCCAGAGAATATTCTTTCTGCTAAGAGGTGCTTTCTGGGTTTTTTCTTTCTATATATATATATTTTTTTTTTTTTAGCTGAAGACAAATTTGAAGAATAGGAAGATAAGACTTAGTAACTATTCAGATTCTAAGAAAATAAATTCAAGTGTCAGTTCAGTGTCAAGAACCTTTATACATCCTATTTCTGCTTTTCATCTTCCAGATGAAGGAAAGGTGAGAACAGGGATCAGTGGTTAAGACAGCAGCTGCAACAGGGGTATTAATGCTGAAACCACAGAGACAAACAAGCAGCTTCTGCAGGTTTTCTCTGTTATTTGGTCATCTGGGAATACATGATGAACTCCTCCTCATGCAGAATGGATGTTCCACTGATGTTGTAGGAGATGACTCTTGCCACACTGCCTGTTTTCATGTCTCATAGATTTTGAACATATTAAACAAGTCTAGATGTGGTTTGAACGTGCAGAAGACTCTGAGGTTTGTACAGTACGTGTGGCCAGGACACTGGACAGTATCAGCCTCATCCCAGGATTTTGTTGTGAGCTTCCCAGCTTGTCTGCAAAAAGTCTGAAGATTCTTTAAAGTTGTACATGTTGACGTAAACAAAGCCCCTCACTGTGGAAATAAAACTAAAGAGAATTTCTGGCACAATTTAGAATGATACATAATTTTGTGGTGACCTTTCCATAACAAACACAAAACTCTATCTCTTTGCTTGGCACCATATAAAATGTTTGACATGTGAATTTGATTTGGTTCTATCTACAGGACTTAAAAGGCCATGTGGGCCAAAGCGTACAGGCCACCTCTTAAGATCCTTGTCCTCACTGCTCCCTGCAGAAGCAGATAAACTCTTTTTTTATTCTAAGAGAAGATGAACTTGGATTTGGTTGGACTTGATTATCTTAAAGTCTTTTCCAACCTAAATGATTCTTTGATTCTGTGATTCTTTGGAAACATTAAGTGAATTGCTCAGGGACATGCAGGAAATCACCAACAGAGCAAAGCCTCCAAGTCCCATTTCCCAGATGTTCTGTGTGTAAAGAAGGTTTTCTCCCACTGCCGAGGTGCTGGTGGGCTGCTCCAGACACAATGCCCAGAACGCCCATTGATAGTGAGGAAGTCCCATCTCCACAGGGCTCCAGGCCCATGTTGAATCTGCATCTTTTCCAACAGCAGGTCTGCCCTCTTGTTTCACTTTGTTTCTCAGACAGAAGGAAGAAAATGCTGTAATTTAGCAGCAGTCTGACAGCAGTTGACCTTTACATGACAAGCTGTACTCCTCAACAGCGTGCATAGGAGGTTTGCTTTGGTTTACATTTATTTTGTTCAGCTTCATCTCTCGTAAGCATCCAAAGTGAAGCCAATTGGATCAGACAGGCTGGATCTGTCAGCATCTTGAAGTAATCTGTAAGGAAGCAGCAGCATGATAGTCATTAGGCAGCAGTTGCTGCAAAGAGCTTCAGGGAATTTGTCTCCACTAAAGAGAGTTCTTGTGTCAGAGGGTGGATTGGGAAAGCCTCGGCAAAAAGGGGTTTGTTTGTATTGGAAGAACTTTGGGGAATTACAGGGAACGTTGGAAGTGACTGGTGGAAATGACCCCATCCAGCTTTTTACATGAGCCCCTTGGAAGCTGTTGCTCTTCTAGATTTCCTTTATCTCCTTTAACCAACCATTTGCTAAAAAGCAAAGTCATAGCTCTCTCCTGCTACATTTATCACGGCATGAGGCTGTTTTTAACAATGAAATGACACCAAAACCAGAGCATGATTTAGGCACAAGGACACAGCTCAGGAGTTTTATCAGTGCACACATTTTTATCAATGCATACATTGACTTGCTTAGACAGGGACCACTAAATTGTCCTAAAAATTCCTTACAGTGAATCACCGGGTAACAGACCTTCATATGCTCCTTACCACATTTCACTTTAGGAGTGGGATCTTCCAAGCAGCTTTGGCCTTACACTGATGATGCTGAAGCCAGTGCCAAAGCCAAGTCTATTCAGGAATCAGTGCTTAGCAGTGTTCGTGACCCTGTAGTGGTCCCAGCACCTCCCTGGAGGATGGCAGCTTTGCAAGCTCCGGCAGTGCCACACACCAACATCTTAGCAAGACAATCAGCTCCAAGGAATAATCAGGATTTGAAAGCTGCTGGGCAGGCTTGAAATAAAACAGTTTTATAGCAAGAACTCAGAAAGAATGATAAATTGTGAGAGTTTTGGGAAAAAAAAAAAAAGAAAAGAAAAAGAGAACAAATTACAATTTCTTAATTTCAAAGAGCTTCTTTGCATTGGCAAGGAATTGCAGCTCACTGAAGAGCCCAGCTGAAGTTATTTGGTCTTTTTATTGCACAGGTGGTCAGTTAGAGCCTGTGGGCATCTTGGCCTTTGGAAACAGCAGTTTTATAAGCAGCTGAGGGGAAATAATGGGTCAGACTGCTTCTTGGCCCAGTCTGTTCTCTGTAAAAAGTCCAATAAATCCCATCTTAACTGCTCCTGAATGCTCAATGACTTCAGCTCAATTGCATCTGCCAGTGAGGACATGCCACAGGCAGGCCCAGGACTAGGAATGAGAAATTACTTCTCAAAACCAGGCGCGAGAACAATCACAGAAGGTTGTCCTGGCTCAGAGTGTTTCCTCAGGGTTTGGGTTAAAAATCCAAGACTGATTCTAAGACTAGGATCTACTTCCAAATTTTGCCCATCCCTGACAGAAAGCTTCCATTCATCTACACCTATATTACCACAGCTTGCACTTTGGTTGGTAGATGTCCTGGCTCCATGCTCCACTGCTGCTGGATTGCTGCAGGGTTCCTGTGCAGTGCAGCTGCTCCTGTAAAACCCCCAGGTGTGGCACTAAGGGTTCCTCTGACGGCACCCCCAGGGACATGCTCAGAGCGTGCTGGGCTCCCACAGTTTCACAGGGTCAGAAACACCCATCAGACCCGGTCTTTAAGCATGAAACATTGTGGATGGCACTTGGGGAAGTTTGGAAAGCTTTGGGATATGGGCCCTGGAATATCATCACCTCCATCCACTGTATGAGGTCTGTTCTTCATCTGGTTCCTGTTGCCATGCTCTTTTCTCCAGCACTTTTACCATAAAGAGCCAGTAAGCATAGAAGCATGTTTATATGGAGGAGGAACGAGATCCAGAGATCCAGCCCTGACCCAAGTGGGCTCCTAGTGACAGTGCCCCGGAGAAAACTACACTCCCAGCAAGGCGCTAGCATTGCACTGTGTCTTGGCCCAGCCTTATCAGCTTTTTCACCAAGATGACTCAAAGGAAATACCAGCAGGCTTTGAAGCTGCTGAACCATGCAGCAAAGTCCTGTAAGCTCGGCACCATTCCAGTCACAGCAGGAAAAGAGCAAGAGCACTCTACCGTATCCGGGGTATCATGCTCTTCCAGGCATTAGACTTTGCATTTGTTTTCATTTGCTGCTGTCAGAGCAGGACAGCAGGATCTGGACATTTGTCAGAGACGTTGGCCGTGGTTTATGAGAGTTCAGGCTTTTTCACAGCCTTCTGACCTCAGGAATCTGTCAGAGAATCATTCCGTTCCACGGGGGAACCTCTGAAAAGACTCAACTCATCATCACAGTCCCCTGGCTTATCAACACACTGACCAGGTGGGAGAACTGGGTCAGGAGAATAGTTCTGAGTGGATTGCTTAAGAGTATTGTCACTGCCAGGAACACGACCAGAACACTTCATTGCCACGTTACCCCTTGTATGTCTGGTGCAATAGTGAATAACGTTCTCTGGAGATGTCAGGAAGACATTCTTTCACGTTTTAAAAGCAGAAAGCTTTGTGGATCCTGGAGATCCGATAATGCCCTGATAAAACAGAAAAATCTTCATATTTTTTAATTTCAGATTGGTTGGGCAGTATCCAGTAGTTTTTGGCATTAGAAGAAGAATGAGCAGAAAGACCACGCAAATAAGACTTGGCTTAGCAGGGGTTTTTGGTTTAGATCTGAATAAGCCCTCACTGATTAGAATCAGAATATGATGTGTGTATGTTGACACAAGGTGATGCCAGCACACATATGCCATCAGCAGTAGGTAGACATGGACTCAGATTCATATTCATAACCTTATCACCTAGATATACACACCAGATACATCTGTATTCACATCCCGGTCTAGCCCAAGCCTGCAAGTTCTGATAATTTGCTGTGTGTTTTCCCACGTCAGCCACTATTCACAAGATCGGCATCACCAGGATTGCAAAACACCCGTAAACTGGAAGTCTGGAGTACATGTGGTCGCGCTACTCTCTTCCCCTACATTATAACACTGTTTCCTGCAGTTCGAGGCCCTTCCAGTCCCTCTGTCCATCACCTCCCATGCGACGTTAATTCCGTCCTTGCAGCTTTCCCCGCTCTGGCAGCACAGTTCATATCGAGCTCCACTGGCTGTCCATCGCGTGAATTCCTGCTTGTGTTCCCACTATGAAACAATTTTGCATGTGAGCGCTCAGCCGCCTTTGACCTGATGAGGCTGAACTGCTGTGAACCCAAAAGTGTATGAAGCAGGTCTGGAAAAGGGCAAACCAGTTTTTACTACATGAAGCAGGATGCAGTACTTCGAGTTTCAAGCAATAAAGCTGTCACGTCCCCTGCCCTGCTCCCACAGCAAGGTACTTGCTTTCCAAGAAGAAGAGGAACAGTGGGTGGTGAAAGGGAGGTCACAGAAGACAGGGATGGGTTGGCCATTTCAGTCTGTGGAGCAGGCAAGCATCCACCAAACTGCCCCTCTGGACATCCCATTCACACTCTTCCCACAGCAGAAGATACCAAGGGCTAACCACCAACTTTCCACAGATATGTAGAGCAGGATAGAGGTCATGCCCGGAGCTCAGTAATTTTAATGCTGGATTATTTTTCACTTCCCTCTGAGCTCAGCTGGCTTCCCTTTATCTGGAGGCCTCCCAAGGGATTTGTACTGGGGGCTCTCAGTGTGCCTCCCACCTCATTCCTAACCAGGCACTTTCCAACATGGGCTAAAGACAACGTGCTAAGTGAGAGAGGTCGCAGCATCTCTGTTATGATGGAAGCCACCATAATTCCCCCTGAGCAGATGTGACACAAGCAGAAGTGAATCCTTGATCATTGACACACTGGATGGCAAACCCCAGATGCTTTAGTCCTCCCTGCCCTGTGGGCACTCAGCAGTGCCAGGGGTCACAGGCCCTCTGCAAACAAGCCGTTGCTTCTGAAGCCTCTTCATGCTCTTCTTGATCCTTCTCCATCCCTAAGGTGAAACTTTGCCATTCTGAGAGCAGGAATTTAAGAGGGCTGGACAAGTGTGTAATTTTCTCCTGCGGAAAATTAAACATCTCTTAGAAAAAAACACAAGAGAAACTGAACTGCTCACAGCAAAAGTCCAGCTTGACCAGAATTCTGCCTCCAGCTGTGACAAAATGAGGATGATCAGGGAGAGATAGCAAGCATCAGAACAAAACTAGCACGAACCCTTCCCTCAGAGGCACTCCCAGTTCTGGCAATCAGCAGCTGAAGATCTTCCTGAGCCAGAGGTTGCATCCAAATCACAGACATGAGCTGAGGGGACACACCAGAAATTATAAGATCTCCAAACTTCACTTAAAATATAGGATCAGTGCTAGCTGTTCTCAAAGGAAACAAAGATAGACCTCTCTGGACCGCTGACTCACTGCCATTTGGTCTTTCCCTGTATGTGATGTGGGTCAGGGAGGCACTTGCTTGCTAATCTGTCTAGAGGGAGGAGACACATTCACACAAGCTCTGTGCTATTGTGTGTTCTGCTCTGCATTTCAACTCTGATTTCATGTCATTCAGGTCTGCTTCTGGCAGAAAAAACCTGATCATGCTCCTGCCACATGTTCTGTGGATGTAATGAAGGTTCATTTTTGTTGAACTGGTTATTACTGGTCATGTGATTGCAAAATGTCAGGAAGCCATGGAAGAGGACTTTATCAGAACGTGGGTAGCTAACAACTCATGTATTCACTACCAGTTGTGAAGTAATGTGCAGTCAATACAGCACCTTGATATGAGTAGCCCCTGCTTGATCCAGAGGCACGGAAGAAAATGCAACTGGCATTGCCAACACTGTAACAGGCTACAAATGGTAGCATGGAACTGTACAGGCACTTAGTTATCGCAGTGCCCTGAGTGTCACTTACAACAAATTCACACTTCCCTACTATTCACTGACCTCCTGCCCCTGCTACAGATCTCATCAGGCAGTTCCAGAGTCCATCAGTACCAAAGTTCGTCTCCATGCAAAACCTCCATCCCTGAAGGCACCAAGAGCCCTGTGTAGCCCTGTAACTGTAACGTGAAAGGCATGAAGAATGTCAGCACCTCCATGAGTTTGTAAGCAGCACCATCTTGTTTTCAGCTCTTCAGTGCTGAGTGAGCTGGAAAAAAAACTGTCACACGCTCTTTGTTCCCAGGGCAGACTCTTGTTTTTATTAGAACATCTTGGACAGAATCTCGTCTCAGTTACATTGATAAAAATCCGGTTATGCTACTACAGACAACTGAAGTATTTCAGACATATCCTGGTGTGGCTCAGGGCAGAGTGTGTCCCTGTACTCACAAGGGACTCCTCGGGGAAGTTAATAAACAGCATCTGGAAGCACAGGAATCCACACTTTTGTTAAAATATTGTGCACAAGTATCCTATGTCAAGCCATTCACATCGCACAGTTAACAGATGATGACAAGATTAGGTAGACCTTTTCTAGTTCATGTTTGCGTTTATCTTGCTGTTGAATTGCAATGTTTTGGCTGGAGAACTGTGATAGAAAATGATAGGGGATTCCGAGCTGAAAATAACTGAGCAGCCACATATTCAAGCTCTGGCCAGAGTCCAGAATTTGTAAAGCAGGTTTGTCACTGTGACTTTAACTCCTGTTTAGAGGAAGGAACAGAGGCAAAGCAGCTAAATGTGCATGCAGTCCCCAGGCTGGACTGCTGGAGCTCAAGAAACTATAGCACTATGAGCACTGCTACCATCACTTTGACCTTTTCCTGAGAGAAACAGGATGAAAACTGAGGAATAGACTGTAGTTCAAGATAGGCTACAATCTTCACCTAAACTTCATCACAAGCTCAGGGAGGCTGAAACATTCAAGAACTAAGAGGCCACCTGCAGCCCATCTGGTACTTTGACTCTTGTCTCTGTGAGCTGTAGGAGGCAGGAACAGGGGGACCCTAAGCAGCTCATGCTGCCGCTGTGTCATGCAATCACAGCTTAGCTGAGACATGGTGAGTGACCGCTTCACAAGATACTGTCAAAGAGATCAGAGAGAGCCCAAAGGTATGGATATGGACAAGCTTCGTTAGATTCAAGAGCTAAGTGCAGTTTTAGGGTGCTTGGCCAGGTTAGAGACCCTGGCATAGCCTCCAACTGCAGATTCCCGAGCTGGTGGCACAGGTTCACACTGCCAACCTAACTTTGTTTCCAGTGCTGAGAAATGGGGATATGTTTATGCTGGTCAAGTCTCCGCTCTAGCAGTTGTCTTCTGTTCTCCCTCAGCTGGTACAAACACCATGTCTTGCACTCTGGGTAGTTCAGCAGCAGCATGCTTGGACGCAGCCTGGTCCCGCTCCAAGCTCGGAACCACGCCGAGCTGGTGGCTGATGACCACACAACTGTGGGCTGCTCCGGGCAGGACTCTGAGGGACATCTCTCTGTGCTTTCTTGAGGATTATGCACAAACAGTACCGAGTCTCAGCTCTGAAAGTGAAGAACTGTCATCTTACTGAGGACATGGTACACAGAGATTGAATTAAAATGTAAAAACATTTGAAGACATAAATAGCAGACTGCAAATTTAGCAGTTATTTTTCTTTTCATGACTGAGTGCCAGCAGACGGGGCCATGTGATTTTTGAACAGATACACACAATTATGGTAACAGAGCAGCTGGACAGATAGTCCAGCCAGCAGTTTCTCTGGTACTCGTGCCCACATGAGACCTGAAAATCAGTCCCTCGATGACTCCAGTAAGGCCTTTCCAGGAACAGTGCTTCCAGTCACTGACACAATACCAGGAAGGTTGGGAGAGAAAGGAGGAGAGAAGGAATTTTAAATAACTGCAGTGTTTCAGAAATGGGAAGTGAGGATTTCTCAGGCAAGGGTCCTTGAAGAGACCAGCTCTCTTCAGAGAGGCACATATGCGAGCACCTTGCAATTCTCTTGGGCTGTGCTGCCGAACAGTTTCTCATGCTTCAAATCAAATGTTGATATCAAGCTCCAGTCAAGCTCTGTCACTGAAGCAACAGCTTCACAAAAGTCCTGGGTCAATGGTGTACAAAGCATAGAGGGGGTCAAGTTGGCACTGTCCCACAGCCTTAGTCACAGTCAGGGAGGTCTCCATCCTCTGGGGGACTGCTGCAGGGCTCACAGCCCTTCTTTCAAGAGTCCCTTATGCTAATGAATCGGCAGATCTAATTGTACCTCTATATTAGCTGAATTTAGGACAAGAGGGAGGAGCTGACCACAATTCGTCACCTGGGAGCCCTGGCTGGCGGTGCTGTTTCTGCGACACCACAAGTCAGAAGCAGACTATCCTTGGCCAAATCACTGCGGCTCCTCCCAAACGGAAGACCAAAGAGTTGACTGGTTTAGGCAGAAGAGCCTGTTGAAAGATCAGTTGGGCAGATAACCTACTTCCTGCTGAAGGGCTGTTTGCTCTGCTCTGCAAGTGTTTGTGAAGGGCTTTAGGTTTATTCTTGTCTATCAAGATGGGACGCACTACAGATTTCAAGAGGACAGAAAGTTCAAGGCCATCTAAGCATAACAGTCTGTCATTTACTAAGGGTTCAGCTTTTTGGTGAGCCCAGTGTAGCCCTCATCCACTCTAGATAAAAAACATGCCCAGATGGGGGTGGTTACATGCCACAGAGACACAGGCAGAGGTGGGTCAAGTGCTGAGCAGTGGCACTAAGAGACAAGAATATTTTTAGCACCCAGGGCACAAGATGTAGAACAGACGTCCATCACGTGCCATTCACTAGCAGTTTGCTACAGGCAGAGGCTCATTTTGAATGGGTGATCCAAGAAACAGAAATCTTTCTCAGTGAAGTAGGTGGCGATGATGTGCAGTGTTGTGTGGGTGCCTTTGCTGAATGAGCACTAACAGACCCCTGTGCAGTCTCCACATGGCTGGTCTCTTAACACAACACATTCTAAAATGACTTGGGATTTAGAAGTACAAAAGGATCTGTAGAAAGGCTACAGTTCTTTCACTTTTTTTTTTTTTTTTTGTGTGTGTGGTTTGTTTTATTTTTTTTAATGCTCTGTTTTCTAGTAATGTAAATTACTTTCACCTAAAGTCTTTGTACCTGTCTTATCTGTGCTCTTGAGTTAGTAGCTTGCAAAAAGGTATGTCATTGTCATGTTCTCCCAATCTCAGTCAAGGTTTCTTGCTCCACCACTGTAATGTTTCAGCTTTGTTACTTATGAGATCTGTGACTCATTTATATCCCCAAGTTATGACTTTTCTATTCCAAACTTGATTTAAATTTTACAACATTATGCCATAAATCAGTGACATCAGGAACAGTGAATTCAAATTCAGAGGTTATAAGACAGTTACTCTGCATTAAAATTGTGAATAATAACAGAAAAGCGGTTTAAGGGACCTGGCAGGAACTATAGTTGAAGGTCAGAAGAAGGTCCACATCCACCACTGGGTTAGTGATCTTTTTCTGTTTCTACCCCAGCTGACTGGAAACCTTTAACCTTTCCAAAGAAGTTCTGTAGCTACTGAATGAGTCAACAACATCTAATCTGGGAAAAACAGCCAAATGTTAAGTAACACTAATTGCCTCTTTCTATGACATGTGGTGAACAGAGCAAAGTTCACCTGAGTGTGGTGGGATTATCCCTGGGTCTTGTCACAGCACCCTGTGTGTGTCTGTGCTCACACACCTTCCCAAGAGAGCCTCTCTTTTCACTGCTGATTTTTATCTCCACTTTGGCAGCACTGGGAAATTCACTGTGCTTTGCAAATCAGTTATACAAATGGTGACACCTCTGTAAGTGCCTCTTCAGACACTTTTCAGTCAACCTTTACCACTCTTTGGAAGACACTGTACGAAGTCAAACATCCCATAGCCAACTGTATTCAGCAGGCCGGGAGGGAATTTCCATCCAGGGAAACGGTCAGATCTTCCCCTTCCCGCACCAAGATTTCAAAACAATACAAGAAATCTCTCAGAAACTGTGGTGTGTGACACATTGGCCATAGAGCAAGGAAAGCAAGGACCAGCACAGGCGGAATCTTCAAAGAAATTTCCTGTCAGTGTGGTCTGCTAGACTGAGAAGGCTGGTGGAAACTATTAGCAAGCTTTAGAAACCAGCCAAGACTTGCAGAGCAGTCTTTTGTTTGTCAGGGGATGGAAGGGAAGATCTAGCAGGTGTTTATTATATCTTGATATCAAGGATTCAGGAACCACAGGCATCATTACATTTCCTTTTTTTTTTTTTTTTTTAATCCTGATCTTGTCCCTTTTGATGCATCTATGGGGGAAACTGTGTGAACACTCTTCCTTGACTAGCTCCCAGTGCTTCTCCACACCACTCTTTCGCCTAACAGAGGCACTGCATGAAGCCAGGCAGGAATTACCACTCTCAGACTGTTTTCCTGAAAGCCGTAGCCATCTCTTCTGCTAAAGTTCAGCCCTTCTCAAGAGGCTGGAGAAAATACAAGATCAACAGAAACTCCACATGCTGGGCTGCCTTTGTTTATTACCAATTATGTTACTGTCTTCTCCCGGAGCTTAGAATTTCACAATAGCAAGTTTTGCAAGAGGCCACCTCTTTTCCTGTTCCTATGGCACACTGTGCTCGCTGGGGCTAGGTGGTACTGCCAGCACCGCAGGGGACATTGAGAAAGGAAAGGCAAGTGCAGGTCAGCTCCCCAGGGCACCAGCCAGTGCTGGAAAATGTGAAACAACTCCTCCCAGATGGGCAGTAGCTTCCTAGAGAGGCAATTTAACATGGCACTGATCACAGGAGTATATGAATCAGATAACTAATGTGCCTTCCAAGGTGGACTGTAAAGATAAATAATGATTTAAAGTTGTTTAGCTTTTTGCTTAACTTCAAGAGAAGGAAAGGTTCAAGGCAAATGCACTCAATCAGTGTTTGATATTTTTCCATTGCTGTTTTATGGAACCTAATGTCTATTTCTGACCAAGAGTTTCAAGAAATGAAGGCTTCCAGTGTTAAAAGCTGAGTGGAAATGTAACTGTGTTTTATAGACATTAACATAACTTTACTTTCAATACAATTGTGACAAGACCAGAGGCTCAAGTGGAACCGGCTCAGGAGCCAGTCTATTGCCAGGCCAGTGGCAGGTTCGGACCTTGAGTGTTTGATTCAGGTTTGAACAGCTCAGGAAACTGCATTTCCATTCTTCTTATGAGCTTGTTCCACAGCCCTGAACAGCTCACAGTTAAGAATTATTTCCTGACATTCAGCTTACACTTTCCTTCAATTAGTCATTCCATTTCTCTTAACTATACCCCCTAATGTTCTCCTAATTGCTTTCCTTTTCTTGTTGGTGTGTACACCCTTCTCATGTTTGCAGATGGTTACAGTGTCCTATTAGTCACTGGTTAATTTGTACCGTTTCATATGTCAACAACTTGAGGCTTTCCATTTATTGTGTTTCTCTGGCTTTCTTCTCGCTGGAGAAAGCAGGCGTGCTCCCCGGCACACCGCCTAAAAAGACAGCTGAGCAGAAAGCACTAACATCTCTGGTCTGAGTTTAAGGAGATTCCCCATCTCAGGTCAGCCAATGACTTTCATGTTGTTTCACTTGTGGTGCTGGTCTCCACGCTGGCAGGGGGCATGACAGACACTGCCATCTCCCATTCAGCAAACAAAGCTGGGGATGTTATTTGCTCATGAAATACTTGAGGGTAAAGGGACAAAAGCCCCAAAGCTTTAACACGGTCCGTTGACTTGGGTCATCATCGGCTTTCCCTTGGGCTCTGTGGCCCTAGAACAGGACATTGCAAAAAAAAAGCAACATCCCCAGCCACGGAGGGGTGGTCTGCAAAGGCATGAAGGGGCTGTGCCAGGGCAAGGGGGTGGTTTGCTCTTGCAATGTTAAAACTGAGGCCAGTGAACGGCTGCCCTCAGGATAAGGCCTGATGCTGTCCTCATCTCATGCTGTTCATTCTGCTGCACTCAACCACCTTTAATTTGGATTATGACAGAGTGGGGAGGTTGTGAAGACTCTGTAATCTTCAAGTAATGACTATTAGCAACAACACATGTAGAGGTGATTTAGCAGAGGGGGTTAGAAGTGGATCATAAATCTTCTTGAGGCCTTGAGCAGCTCAGTCTATGAAGAAATTGCACATTATCCTCTAAGGAGTTCCCTCTTAGCCAGGGTAATGCTGAGCATGGGTGGTAAAGACACACTAGTGACCCAGCATAGCAGTGACTGCACTTCACCAACAGTGAAGGACATCCATGGTTTGACATCCTCAAGCACTTGGTACATTTGCAGGAAACTTTCTACTTTGGGCTCCAAATGTTCTGTCCACAGGGACCTAAAAAGTTTGCCTCTGAATATCATTACACACAGTATTTGACCCTTCAAAAGCAAGCCTGAAAGACACAGAATGCTACCTTAAAGTCCCCAGGCCATAGCCAGTAAAGGACCCATTTGCTGCAGGACTTTCATCTGTTTGATCATAACTATGGGGAAAAAAAAAAAAAATTAGGCTGACACGGAGAACAAGGCTTGAAGCTGCCTGCAGCACGCACTCCCTGGGTGCTGTTGTTCCTGGGCAGTGAAAGACAAAGGCCACAGCCCGAACCAGTGAAACCCCCTCCTTGGTAGGTGAGAAACACCTCTAACCAAGCTGAAAACGATCCAAAGCTCAGTGAGCATGACATGTCCAGGAGCAAACAATTGCAGACAGAGAGACCACATGAGTGGAGGAAGAAATAAAGTGTCTCATAAATCACCACTGCATCTTCATCTCCTTGGTGTAAGAAAACCAGACAGCAGCCTTCTCAACACTCTAATCTTTCTTTAAATAGCCCAGCTGAAAAAAGCAATTCTCCTGTTCATGATGGTTGTTTGGACAGCCTGCTGTCGAAAGAAAATGTTGCGCATACACCCACAAAAGGCCTGAAGGAAGACTTCCAGGGCAGCAAGACAAATTACAGCTTCAGCACCCTCAGCACTGGTCTGTCTCTTTTCCCACTATCAACACAAGCACAGTGACACCCAGAAGCAGCACTTCCCAGCCTTTAGTGCTCTCTCACAACCTTGGACAAAGACAGCTCAGGAGCTCCCAAGATCATTTCCACGCCCTACTTTGGGTACAAAATGAAAGCAATTGGACTAGTTAATGCAAAGCAGGGATGGTCCCAAGTGGCTGAGGGCTGGCAATGCAGCTGCAGTTCACCTCAGCTTGACAATTTTGCTTTCAGCAACTAGCACAGCATTCTGTCTGGGCAGGGAAAAAGAGATGTGATCATTTCTGAAGGGATGGTGAAGCTGTCTGGCTGAGTCACTCCCAGATGGGTTCTCACAGGTACCATTCACAGAAACATCTCCCTGATGCCCCAGAGTCAGCTGCTGGAGCTTATCTCAGCTAATCCCTAAATCCAGCTACGCCCAGATACCAATGCACAGTATTTTGCCATGTGCTTGCACCATTGACTGGTTTCTGCTAGGCTGGATATAGCTTGGAGTGTACTTGGTCTTGCTTTTGAGAAGTTTCATGTGCGAGGACTTCATAACACAAGTAGCTTCACCCTGGAAGCTGGCAAAAGGCCCTCTTGTCACTCCCGCGGGATATGCATTGGTGCACAAACACGGATCCAAGCCCAGCCTGGGAACCAGACATACACAGCCTCTTGTAGCAGGATATAACTGCAGAAACAGCAGCTTGCTGCTCTGAGCATCATGTCTTCTTCTGTCTCCATGAGGAGGGCTAAGAACAGGGGGAAAGGTAAAGAAATCTGGACACAGAAGCCTGAATATTTAGCTAAGGTCTATATAGCCTTTTCCTCTGAAGATGATGCCATTATTACTTCAGAACTGTTCACTTATTTTTCTTTTCACAGGTCCTCCCAGAGCTCTTCCTTCATCCCTTACTTGCTAACAAGGTATGCAAGTGCAGCCACAGCATGCAAAAAAGCACATATTCCCACTAAGAAAAACACCTATATTCACTCCACTCCACCCAGATCCGTACAGGGGCAAAGCTGCAGAGGAATAGAGGTGTGAAAGAGAGATAGCAAGCACATGGGCAACTAAATTCCTTGGCTGTTTCTCATACTGTATTCTGTTCATTGAAATTTTATAAAAAAAAAAACAAAACAAAAAACAAAGCAACCAAAACCAAAACCAAAACACACACATCTCCAAAGTGTGTGAAAGAGGGAATGTTTCCATTAGAGGAGCTCTGCTTGCAGTGTTCTCACATTTAGTCACACCTCTGACTCATGAGCTCTCAAAGCATTAGCCGTGCTGATTTAAGCAGTTACCACCTCCCCTGGAGAACGTGCAGCTGTGAACACCTCGTGGCAACATTTATACCTCTTCGGGTAAAACTGGCAGAGCTGTGAGTCAGAGCCCCCAGCTGCACCTTCCCTGAATCCCACTTACACATCTCACTGCTCTGGGGTGATAGGCTGGCCAGGGGCTGGTCAGAGGAGGTTGCCAGCCTTGGCTGCCTTTGAGGCTGGGCTGTTTGGGCTTTTCCAGCTCAGCTACCTCAGGGAGTGTTGAGTGGCAATGGCTGGAGAGATGATGGATGGTGCACAGAGCAGAGCAAATATGCTGGTCCTAACAGCCCCTCCACGGGGCTGTTCCGATCCCACACTGCTCTTCCGCACTGAAGGATATTTTGGGTTTAGTGTTTAAACTTTTTCATGTGCTTGTTTAAATTACCACAAACACAATCTCCAGACTGAACAATTTTTAATTTGCAGGAAAGAGGAGTGCCCATAAATAAATCATTAGGAATAGCTGGTGTGAAATTCCCATGTAAGGCTCTTAGGACAAGGGATGGTATTTCAGAGACAATAAGGAGCTTTGCACCTCCTTGGCTATCAAAGGGGTGGAAACAGGAAGAAAAAACAGTCTGGAGTGCTTGTTTTGACACAGTTTGTGCCAGTCTGCAGCCAGCAGGTCCTGTCTTTCTGGGACCAAACAAGGATGAACCCACAGTAACCAGCACCAGACTGTGCAACCTTTACTTATTGCACTGAGGAGTTTCTCCCATGGTCAGCCACGGCAAGGCCAACAAAGCACTCTTCCCCACTCCCAAAAACCTGAGTGTTTTTAGCTTCATGTGTACATGGGCTTAGCAGAGAGCACACAGCCCAGGGCTCGCTGGCTGCCCCCCAGCAAGCTCTGCCTGTACCCTCTCAGGCACAGCCTCTGGCCAGGAGCATTCAGCCGGGTGACGGCCAGCCCTGTGCTAACAGTAACACAGTGAGCACCTGATGTGAGGTAACGTGGAGCAAATGTAACCTGGCACACGGGCTGAGCTCACTGCCCAGGTGGTTTGTAGCTTCCTAAGCCAGTTGCCACAGCTCCTTGCTGCAGGAGCTTCTGCTGGAGGAGACACTGTGCCCAGCTAGCACCTGGGTCACTTGTTGACCCCGCTTGCACAAGCACACATTTGAGAGTGCAGCCAGACAGATCCTCTGCGAATATCCATTTAGCTTCCTATTAGGCTGGCTTACACCAGCTTAAATAGTTTAAGAACCATTTAAGCTGAGATCCAAGCAAGGTTTGAAGGCTCCGGACTCTGATTCATGGGTTCTGGCAATCCCCACCACTGAGAGCAGAGGCGCCTGCAACCAGGGCAGTGAGGAGGCAGAGCCAGCCCCATGCTGCCCGAGCTGTCATGGTCCCTGCACTGGCAGACATAACGCCGTGCTGCAGTTAATGCCCAAGTGATGAATCACAGCTGAAGGAGGAGGCTCGCCATCCTTTCTGCAGCCCCAGACCAAACAGGGGTGGATGCATAGCTGGGAACAGTTACATCTTTCATTGCTCCTGTGTGTGCAGCACAAACTGATGATTTGAAAACCCCGGGGCACATGGGCAAGTCACCACAGCTCAACAAGTTGCTGTGCTTCAGCGGGCCGTGGTAACTCGCTGTGAAAGCACACGTAGCAAATCACATGGCCACAGCAAAAAGCGTTGTCTTCAGCCCCCATGAAAGCCGTGCTTTGCTTCTTCACCAGCTGATTTAAACACTGCAGGTAGCACTTCCCGAATGCCACACTGTAGGCACTCATTTGGGGAAAATTAATTATTTATGCTACCATTAATAAAGTTTTGAGAGTGGTGCATGTTTCCATGTGGCTATCAGAGACCCCTGGGAACAGTGTCAGACTAAGAATGGCAACAGTTAAATTTTATTCATTTGTGAACATGAGTCAGAATTTTTTCAAATTATTTAACCAGTTCTGGACTCCTAATTTCTCTCCCAACAAATCCATTCGATAAGGGGACCTTTTCAACTGTTATCCTCTAAACTGTCCTTCTCTGCGTTCAGCACCAGAGAAACTGCAGCAGGGCTTTGACCATTTTCTGAGATGTATCCGCAGTCTGGGAGCTCACAGCTCTGAATTTTAATGTCTTGGGACTGCTGTACTGTGTACACCTAGGTGACTTCACTACTTTCTGAAAAGTGATGTGGAAAACAAAGTTTCGTGTAGGTCAGCTTTTAAAGTGGACTCATGTCCCTAAGAGATGTTGATGCATTTGGAAATTTACCTCTCTGAGCCTTTCCCCTCTCTACAGACTTGAGCTTTTCAGGTGCTCTCTTTGCAGCACTGACACAGGTTTTTAGCAGAACAAGATAATGCAGTTTTTCCCCTCTTAATTCTTGGGCTTGGCTCCCAGCCACCACGAATACAGCAATAAATGACACTGGGTGTAGCACGGAGCTTTGAAGTCCAGAATCCCAATCACTTTGTTTTTGCCAAAGGCTTGTTTCCTTTTGTGCTGTTAGTGGGTTGCCTGGCGTCTTCCTGCAAGAACTTGCGATGCCCTTCACCCCGCAGTCTGGGCAGTGGGCTGCACACCTTCCATTCACTCCCTGTGAGTACAGGGCATCCCCAGACTGCTCCTTAACACAGTCGACTCACTTAAATGCAGTCTACTGGCATTCTGCATCTTTCGGATGCTGCTATTCCCAGTCAAATCCTTGTTGGTTGTAGCAGTGTCTGGGGTACTTGGGGTTAGATGCCTCACTCCTCCCTCCATGTTCCCCCCAGGCTATCCCTTCATTGTCTCTTGCTCTTCTATCCTCCCACTAAGCACACTGTTCACCTTGTCCCAGCTCTGCTCTCTCCCTTCTTCCTCACTGTTCTTTTTAGTCCTTTATCTTGACTGATCCCTTCTCCTGCTCAACACTGTGTTCCTTTCCAAGCCCTTTCTCTCTGCTTGTAACTAGCCCATGCCAAGCATGTCCCCTCTGCCTTTTCAAACCTTTCCTGTGCACCTCGCACGCAGACTGTCCTCCCACCAGTCACCACCACCTCTGGTAGCAATTTGCAGGCTCCTGCTGTCACTCCCTGGGTACACTCCTCGGGATGCAGCCATGGTGCTGGGGTGCCACACCGGCTGGAAACACACCATGTGTGTGCACTTGCAGTGCTGGTCATGAGGATTAAAAGTCCTGACAGCATTACGGAGCACAGCCTGCATCAGCATTTTATGTCTGTCTGGCAGCAAGGGAAGTCTCCTAAAATGGGAATTCCTCTGTCGTATTAGGAGGGTTTCTGAGAGCCTCTCTTTCTCTCTCTTCATGCAGATTGGGCCTTTCATTCTCACATGAAGTGGGATTCTAAACAGAGCTGTCTGTTCTCATGCCAGAAGCCAAAATGCTCCTCTTTGCATCTCCCTATTATTTTATAGCCAGGATGCTGTACAAGCTCTGGCAACATTAGGTTCCAGGGAGAAGTTTATGTGAATCTCAGGCACTTGGCAAACAAACTATTGGGATGTAATTCCCCCTGCTTCACCTCTCTGAAGTTTTTGGGTTGTATGTGTCATAGAGGACTTAAAAAGGAGCCCTCCTCTTTGATAACCCCTTTCCAGTGAAAAAAATCATGCTGATGTCATTTGGAATTTGAAGGAAGTGGAGCTCTCCCAAATATTTCTGATTGCTCCTGCCTGTTTTCCTCTAAAACAAGCCTCTTACCTTCTCCTCTCCATGGGCAGGGTCTATAAATAGCCTTGAATGTCTGGCTCCTAGAGCGCTGTCCGTATCTCAGGGAAGGTATATACAGTTACTGTGTTCAACTTGACCTCTTAAATTAGCTCAGCCACAAGAAGGTACAAAAGAACAACAGAAATTATGTGACTGTTGATGTTTATTCCTGGGGAAATAGGAAGGAGGGGTGTTTCATAAGCTGTTCATGTTCTTTAATGCTGGTGGAAATGATGCTCTGACATCAGCAAGTGGCAGACCAGTGAATCACAGCTACAGCAATACAAACCAACCCAGTCCAGGGCAGGCACAGGCCTCCCCACCCTTTGTCAGTGGCCGCCAGCTCTGGTATCAGCTTGTTATTGTTCCACATGGCCCTGATACTGGACCTGCAGCCCTACATGTGGAGTCACCAGCTCTTTCCAGTTCTCACCATTACCCAAATTAAATCAGCCTGGATAAAATGTCTTGACCTTTTTCTTGCATAGCTAATGGATTTCATAAAAATGAAGAGGCAGTGATAAGTAGGAAGACATTGGGCAGCTTCCTTCCCCTGGCCATTTTCCAGCAAGCATCTCTCTTCTCATGTGGCATCAGCCCCTTATCTAAGGAACCCTATCCTGGTCCCTCCAGCAGCCCTTTCCCAGCAGAACCTGTCTGCTCATCCAGTGGAGCCAGGAAACAGTGAGCACCCTGAACTGAGGACCACCAAGGGCCATCCAATTGCTCACATATCTAATCTCTGACAAAGAGCATGGTGTTTGCTTTAGAAGAGCATTTTTTGGTAGATAAGGGCTCCCCACTGTGTTACACGGCATTTTCCAAAGCCCATCAGAGTCAATGGAAAAGCTCCTGCTGGTTTTGACAGACTTAGTAGGAGGCCTTATTAGAAGGAATTTCACAGTGAATCCTTAAAGTCTTGCGTAAGTGTCTGATTCTCCAGGCAAGCTCAACTCCTTTTAAGTGCACTGTGACTCACCTTAGATAATGTAGCTTTGTATTTCTGGGGAAAAAATAGGAAAATAAAATAAAATAATAAATTAAAAAAAAAAGAAGGCAGCTGAGGATTAGACCATAATATGAGCCTGCGTGTCTAAAAACAAACCCAGGAAGGATCAGGAAGTGAATTAGCTGGCTGAAGTAGCTTTGACACTGAGCCTCCAAACACCTGCACAGTACTTCCAATCTGAAATCATAGAATCATAGAACGGCTTAGGCTGGAAGGGACCTTAGAGATCACCTAATCCAACCTCCCTGCCATGGGCAGGGATGCCTCTCAACTAGACTAGGTTGCTTAAGGCCTCATCCACACTGGCCTTGAACACTTCCAAGGAGGAGGCATCTGTAACCCTTCTAGGCAATCTGTTCCAGGGTCTCACCACCCTTGTGCTGAAGAACTTTTTCCTAAGATCCAATCTAAACCTATTTTCCCTCAGTTTAAAAATCCCTTCCTTGTTCTTGCTCTGGCTACCAATGAAGCAGACATTAAGTGGAAAAGAAACACAGCCTCAAGGCTGAGAGGTTGACTATTTTTATCCACACTATAGTTAAGCACAAATTATTTAAAATCACCCCTGACATTAAACAATACAGAAAATTACAACTTTAAAGCCAAAAGTTTATCTTTTTGCTGATTATTGATCTAGCACCAAAGCCAGGTGGAAAGATTTTCTCATCCCCTGGCCTCGGTTTCTACACTGTGCATCTCAAACAATGTCAGTTTGCATCACATCCCAGTTGAGGACTTAGCCCCAAATGATTGAGCGTGTCTGGGGCAGCGCTCTTCAATACCAGGACACTTCTGTTCCCTATTCAGAAACTGCTGGCTGGAGCTTCAGGACTTGGAGCCATCTGCACTTGCTCAGAAATTACAAATGAGGGCACATCCTTAGCTACTGACTGCACAAGCAGCCCCTTGCCACGCGACTTCTGCAGTTGAATACTATCTCTATGCAGCGTGCTCCAGAACATCCTCCAAAAGCTTTGCACTACTACAAGCAGGGAGGTGGAGCACAGAAACAGCTGTATATCCTCAGCTGCTGGAAATGGGTTTCCATCATAATCTGCCCCTGACTTCAAGTGGTGGCTCTGGAAGCAGGTGGTACCCTGTTCCCTTCAGCTCTGCAGCACCATTTGCCTCTCCAGGCTCTCACCATCTCTAGATTCCACTTTCAAACTGCTACGGCACAGCATCTTCTACCCCTCCCCTGCTGAAATGCCTAATCACCAGACGAGATGCAGGTCTCTGGCACGTCCCACCTGGGACTCCTCAACAATAATTCCTGTTTTGCAGAGGCTGGAGGACAGAGCTGTTTCTGAGAACATCCCGGACGTCAGCAGGGCCACTCAGCTGCTGGCTGGCACTGCCACTTCGCCACGGGAGGAAGGGGAATGGTCATGGTGAATCACTGCACAAAGGACAAGACGCCACTTTTGGCAAAAGAACACAACGGAAATGGAAAATGTAAAATATTTGCCTTGACCTGTGAGCATTGAGGCCATACAGCTTTGGTTTTAATTATGGGACCTGGACAAATTGGGTGCCTTACAGAAAAGACAATTAACACTCGCTAAAAGGCAATGTTATCTTAAAGACCCATGGGAAATCACTTTGTTTATCCAATATGAAATAATAACACATGGTCTGTCTAACCACTGCCAGCTCAGGATCCTGTGGCTTTCTGCAGCCAGCAGCCAGATCATTCTCACAATACCCTCAAGGAGAAGCTAATATTATCATCTCCCAACTTCCAGATGAGAATGGTGAAGCAAAGCAAAGGGAAATTACTTGCTTAGTGTTACTGAAGAGCCCTGTCCTAACTTCCTGAGTCCTGAGAAAAGCCAAGGATATGTGCCCTGAAATGCAACATGAAAGGAGCCTCAAACCTGCAACTTTGCCTTGCTCCTTGCACACAAGTAACCACGCCTCAGATTTAACAGAAGTATTTCCACCCATCACGCAGGTATCTAGCCTGCACCATGTTCCTGTATTCAGATGATACCACAAGGACATCCATGACTGGTGACTGCCATGTGCCCAGCAGACAGAGCCAGCTGCCACCGCACTCTCAGTGCAGTGAGGTAGCCCTGGCCCTCTTCTCTCTGAGCAGACAGTAGCTCTGGGAGTGATTTTGTGCTGAGAAAATTAGAAAGATGAAATAGCCCCCCAAATAGATAGGAATGAAGCTAGTTGTCATAGTAAAAAAAGATAAAAAAAAATTCACTGAAATAATTTTGAGCAGATATTTAAGGTGTCCAGTGGTTTTAGGCAAAGCTGACTTGAAATTGTTACCAGGGAAAATTGTGTGGCCAGTTACATAAATGCACAGTATTTTGCTGTATAAAAAAGGTGATAAATATTAAACAGACCCAACTTTCATACTTGCAGAGAATGTAATGTCAGAGTTCACATTCTCAGCATCTTGCATGGTGGTGCACTCAGCAGAAGGACAGAGGTCAAGACTTGGAACTGGGAAAACCTATGTCACTTCTTTCTACCATAAAAGCCATAAAAGTTTCTAAATATAATGCTCAACATTTAACAAGCCAGATCTCACATGCCAAGATCTGAGGAGAAACACAGGGCTTCAGAGTGTTAATTTGATGTACCTGAACAAAGAAGAAGGGTTTCCTTCCTGGACATCCCTTTTCATGGGACCTCCATCAGTCTGTAATGATGGAGCTGAGTGAGGTGCAGAGCTTTGCATGTAATTCAGGCTTCTGACTATGTGATCTCTGCAATTTAGGGAGGAGAGAGAGTGTTGGTTGTTTCCACACCTCTCAACAAAGGTTATTACGTTACAGGAAAACCCTGGAAAACTTCCAAAGAGCAGATGAGGTACCTGCACTCTTCACATGTCTTCCCCCCACCCCAGAAGGATGGGACCACAGTTTGCTCCTGGAGAGTGATGGTGCTGGGGCCTTTGCTCTGTTGTTTTTGCTCTTTTTTTTTCAGTTCTTCATTACGCTGGTTTTCCCACTGAAGTGCCATTTTCCAGCTCCATGAAATCCTCACAACATCTTAATCTCCAAAACATGGTGAATGGCGGGAAAGGTTGAGCCTTCCTGCTTATGAGCAAAGAAAAGCCCTTCCTGGCCAACTCCTGTTCCACCTCCTGGTCAATTAACATACATAATTGTTTTTCCAGGCAGAAATGTAAAGAAAACATTTTTCCTACTGCTGAAGAAATGAAAGGCAGGATACAGAATGTGAAAAAATGTTTGGAACTGCTCCACTGCTTCAGACATAAATTGTCCATCTCTACATATATCACTAGGTACAGGGCCAGTTTGTGCCACTGTTTCCAGACTCTTCTCCAGTCCCATTTATGGTGCACAAACAAATCAATCAGCAGCTGCCCCTTCTTCCAGCAAAACAGAGCTGGGAAAATGGAGATGGTGATGCTGCCTGCTCTGGCAGCCCCATCAGACAATACAACAGCAAACCAGCTCCTGGTTTCCACTCTGAGCCTAGAAAAAAAGATCCTCGGGAAGAAATTTTGTGAGCCCCCTCCTGCCCCATAGTGAAGGGCTTCTGTGTGGACAGAGCCCACCAGTATCCTGCAAACCCTTCATACCTGCTAGGTATAAACACAAACTGTCATTACAGTGTGAGCACCTTGTGTCCTTCAGCCAGCTGCATGCTCCTGCCAGGGCATCGGCTCCAGTACACACTGTGTTGCTTTGACTTCTGATCACCCTGGGAATCAACCAGAACAGTGTGGTCTTGGCTTTACCTCTCTGCTGTGTTTCTGCCTATCAGCTGCTTCAGGCTTTTGGGGTGGGTGGAGGTAAGGGACAAGGCAGCCACTTTTGCCTCAATCTTGGGACAGTTACTCTGTTCTTTTCATAGGCTGCAGCTTTCAGTAGTCATAGGACAAAGCTTGTGAAAGAGATGATGATGAACAGGCACAATAGTCAATTTGGCAACAGCTTCCTGAATTTCCAGAGGTCCCAAACACCAGCAGACTCTCCAGACACTAGCACTAGTCTCTGGACTGCTTGGTAAGGGTGGCCTACAATACCAGCAAGAGATTCTCCCATGGTATTTCTGGACCGCCTCCAGGACCACCTGAAACCAAACAAATTCCCAAGCATGGGGCCCAGTGGTGCAGAAGCTGTGCTCACAGACACAGTCTTCATGTACAAGAGGAACCTCATCTGGAGGGCAGCTGCTCACAGATGCGCTGGAGGTCTGGGATGGAACTCCTTACTTCCAGCACTTGTGCTTGAAACCATGCCTCTGAATCCTTCTGGGTTTTGTTATCATGGGCTATAAACAGAGCTAATAGATGTAAGCATTAAGTGTGGCTGATGTAATGGGCTGGAGTTATTGTCTAACAGCACGACCCTGACGCACACACGCAGCCTTTATCTCAGAGGTTCACTGCAGTGGAGCCTATCATTTAAAATGCTTCCAAGTTAAACCAGCTTCCAACATGAAAGACAGCTCAATACCTTCATAGCTCCGCTCTGGCTGTTCTTTGAAGGTACCCGTGCTCATTTACTCAGAGGACCGAGCAGAATCAGAATTGCACTCCCCCTCTGGGAAGATCTGCCCTGTGGTGTTTTCCTTCCAATACAACCACTGAATTACTTCCAAGAATTTTGCAACTGGCTCAGCCACACATTTTCATTTGTTAACTAACTCTCTGCTGATTAAACAACACATTATGTCTCACAGGACTTTTTATTTATTTTTAAAATAAAATGAATACTGGTGAAGGAATAGAGACAGTTTTCACACCAGCACTCCCTCCCCCACACACATACTGCAGGAGCTAAGCTTACAGCTTCTCTGAAGCATCGGCAGAACTGAGTATTAGCTGCCTAAGGTTGAAGAGTTGAGGGCTGGTCAGGATTGGGCCATTCCTTCCCTAGAAAGGGGAGAAAGGGAAGCCACAGAGCTGGGCAGAGATTCAGAGGTGGGCTGGCTGTTCCCACTGCTACCGCTGGGATGGGAGAGAGAAGAAATAGCTGTTGCTGGAGGGAAGGGTTATTGTGCTGTGTGCACATATCCCCACACCTCTCTTGGGCAGCAGCAGCCAGCTGGGCTTTCCAGGGCCCTGCTGTAGGCAGAGCAGCACCCAGGGCTCTGTTCCACTCCTAGGAAGCTGCTGAACAAGGTCTTTGCTCCCCTCCTGTGCCTCTGGCTAGACTTGCAAATGCTCCCAGAGGACAAGTGCCTCTGTGGTTTTCCTGCATGCAGGCAATGACCTGCCAGAAGAGCACAGACTGTTTTCTCCCTCACTCAGTCCTCAGTCTTTAGCAGTGAAGTTGACTGGGCAAACCTACCTTCAGGCAATAAAGCAGGGTCAGGCCCAAGCAATGAAGTTGCACGGGTGGGTTTCATTACAGCTGTCAGGATGTGCGGTCCAGGCTTTGGGTCTCTCTTCTTTGGGACTCTGCATATGCCCAGGCCCAGCAATGACCCATTTTTATAATGTTTGGACCAGAGTGAAGGAAAATCTCCCATCTTCCAAAATTCCTCTTCCTCTTGCAGAAATACTGCATTGTGTCAGATCCATCTCTCCTGGGACATCTGCTCATGCTAGATCTCACCCATGTTGTAACTGAAGTAATTTGGGTTTCAGACAGGGGACATTCAGGGAGTGGGACAGCAAAGCCATGTTCGGGGTTAATTCCAGAAGGAAATCTCAGTCTGACTCATCTGGAGCCCTGGAGTGGCCCTGCACAGGGTGAGCCATCAGCGAGAGAGGAAGGATTTGGGCATGGCATGGTGGGGAACAGGCATCCTGATAGACACACACTCATGATTAAATAGTCCTTATACTTGATTACACTTGATTACATGAAAAGCTCAGAAGGTTATAGCTTGTTTTTTCGATTCTCACATGACCTCTGGTTGAAATGTTCACCTGTATGTTTTGTTCACAAGCACCATGAGCTGAGCAGAGACACCTTAATCAAAGTTGTTTTTTTTTTTTTACTTTACTGTCTTCAGCAAGGAATTTTACAAAAGGCTACAACACAGATCACCAAGCAGTTTCAGATCACTAAGGTTTTCCTTCACACTTTTGGACTTGAAGAGCCCTAAAGCAACATAGGATAAAATGCAGGAGCCTGATGATACCACCTCTAATCCTTATCTCAGGAGTATATGAAGGGAAATGAAGGAAAGGAGGGAGGACGTTCCATGCGAGGAACGTCTGGTAGAGAAGCACTAAGCAGTGATGGACTCCAAGAGCTCCTGAAGAATTTCTGTCTAAGTCCAATGAGCCATGTCTACCCCTTAGAGGATCACATTCAAAATAAGACAACTCATAAGGAAAAAACCTCATTTATGGAGGCAGATTAAGGACTGATTCCCCTAAATTGCCAGTGATGTGAAGAGCAGAGTGTACTGAGTCCTGTAGATCACAGAGATAAGCAACAGGCTATTAAGGTGTCATCACAATATCCACACAAACAGCATTTCATATTGGCAACAGAAACAGTTTTAAAATCTATTTTTTTGGCTTGCAATTAATCTCTTGGGAAGAATAACTAACTTTTAAAATATTTGCTCCGGTTCTCATGAAACAAAGGGAGTGTTAGCCCTGGCTTGAGATATTCATGACTATGTTCAAGCTCTCCAGCCCATATCCCTCTGCACTGCCCAGACCTGGCAAGTTTCTGCAATGTGGGTCAAGAGAAGCAAGGTGCACTGGCCAGGAGATGGGGGAGATGTGCAGAGCCCTGCTCAGGTCCCTTCCAGCAGCAGCTCTGCAGGTCCAGGCTGGATGTCCCCTTGAAAAGGGAGAGATTTTTTTGTTGTGCTGTACAGGGGTTAGACTTGGTCCATAAGGACCGACCTGAAACTCCAGTTCACCTGTGAGCGAAAGAGATTTCCACATTTCAAATACACAAAGATGCCACCATCTCAATATGAATCCTCAAATCTTTGATAGCCATACATTTTTAAATACAATGCTGCATGATTGCCAACTAATTAAAGAAATCAGTCAGGCTGCCTTTATAAAAACACTGTTGGCGAAGAAACTCTAATTCTCAATTACTAGGGAAGTATGGAAATTTATCTGTATATGCTACAGCTAAATGCTGCTAGGGAAAATTTATGCCCATAGTTGATTGCAGACATAAAATTAGAGCCTATTTATTTTCTGTAAGGAGATTAATGGTGTCCATAAATTTCGAGTTCCAAAGTAGAAAAGGTAAATAAATATATAGATAGAAAACCCTTCCCAGTGACAGGAAAACAGACTGGCAAACTGGTTTTACAGACTGGTATTCTGCTATGATCACTGGTGATGTCATTTTCCAGCAGGCTGGCCACTGGCAATGAATGGCACTGAAATGCCGAGAGTAATTAAAAATCTGATTTCCTTCAATGTCCCAGATTAGACTTGCTGGGACGTGTTTCTTGCCATGTGAACGTCTCATCAAGTTGAGCTAAAGCCAGAAGTGCAGGAGATTTGCTGGCTGCCTTAATTTTAAAAAGTGCTTAGAGTAAACATTTCATACCAGATAAAGCATTCAAGTTTTTAAACACCTAAAGACTTCTGTAACACCCAAGAATTGACCAGGGAGGGGGTTGGGTTTATTTGGGCATCTGGTTGTTGCCTCAAAAAATTCATAGGCAAGTTCTTTAGTGTCACCTCCTCTATATCTCATTGACTCTTAACACACTGGGTCCCAGTTCCGGCCAGGATCTCACGAAGCGTTTACCCCCTTTAACATTGCGTGCAACATTAAACCTTGATTTACTACTACAGACTGCTGCTTTGTTAACATCATGCCCTGGAAAAGTCTGTCTCTTACCGTGTCATAGTCTTTTTGTGTCTTCTCATGAAATTCACTCAACCATGCTCCGAGCAGCAGGAACACCTTGAATAACATCACCACCTACAATAAAACAAGCTGGATGTCAGGGCCAGGAAACAAGCATTCAAAAGCATCCCCTGTGCTGTGGTCTTTCAGGTCATAGCTTCAGAGGGAATATAATTGATGTTTGCATGGGGACAGGTCACAGGCACATCCTTTTAAATGGTTTTGAAGCCTCAGTGATTAGTAACAGATTATAGAATATCTCTCCGGAGAGCCTGTGCTGCATATCTCCATCAAGCACAAATGGGCTTGAATTGCACACAGACGGGAGGCATTAATTAGCGATTTACACCCTGTTTCTCCTGGGGACAGCCTGATTGCTGTACGCCTGGGAATCAGAGCAAAAGGATGAGGAGAAAGCCTGGCTTGCTGGAGCCTGCCCACTGTCCCATTACACTGTGGTGTAGCTGCAGCAGTGCCTTCTGCTGCCGGTGAAAACCCCTTCTTTGCTATGCCAGGAGAGGTGAGCAGGACGCACAGCCAGCCCCGCCTCTCTTCATCTGGTGTCCTCTCTTGGCAACAACAGTTAAGCTAACTTGCCACCTGCCCTTTCGTTTCTGGATGCCTCTTCAGCTAATGTACCCTTAGCAAACCTTTAAGGCAGTACGGGAATACTGGTATATCACTAACAATTCTCCTGCTTAGGGTAACACACCCATAGGATGCAACTGAGGCTTATGCAAGTTATTGTAGAGCATTAAGTTGTTCCCCAAAATAGCCATAATTAAAGGCTTAAGCAGTGGCTTTGCCAGGCATTCTCCTTCAGACAGAGAATTATAGAATCATTTTGGTTGAAAAAGACCTTTAAGATCAAGTCCAACATTCAGGTGTCTAATATTTTATTGCTACCTGAAACATGCAATAGAAGTTCTCTGACTCGTGCTGCTCCTCACTGGTGCAGCAGATGAGAGGCTGTGAGGGTTCTCAAGGTCATTTCAGGTGGCAGCAGGAGGAACAAGGTGTGGATGCTTCACAACCTCCCCACCCTCCACGGCAGTCATGGACTAAGGATGTTCTTTTTTTAAATATACTCTTTCTGGGTGAAGAAGAAAGATAGTCTGTAGACTGCCTCATGTGATACACATCATCAGTGGGATACGCAGAGAAGAGCCTGCAGCACAGTGCTGTTTGCTCAGTTTTACATTTCATTTGCTCTGGTTACCTTAGGAATGCCAGCAATACTTTGTTATGTCTTTTTCTACTTAACTGAGCAGCCCTTGCTGTGTAATTTTTCTCTTGCAGTTATTGATCATGTCACAAGTTCAGCAGCTCTTTTAAATGTTGCCTAAGCAGCTCTCCACCTGCAGCTGGAGTCTTGGTGGAGGGAGATCTAGGTGACCCCAGACCAGGGCTTCTCACAGCCTGTTCTGAAGCACCAATGACATTATCACTTGGGGATGCTTTCCCCAAATTTTAATGTGTAGAAGACCATCAATTCAATCTCCTGCTCCATCTTCCCTCACGCATTGCCCTTGTTTCTCTGCTTTCTCCAGACTTTACAAACCAGTCAAGTAAAACATCACTCATTTACAATGTTAGAAATGCACTCACTACTTTCAGTTTATCACCTCTATCTTCACGGAATGGAAGATAAACTCAGCTTGCTCCAAGCAAAGCTGCTTCAGAGGGTGGTTCACACTTCCCCTCCTTGCAGCAGCAAGGTGAGATTTACTAACACTGAGTCTATGCAGAGAAAAAAGTTGCCAAAACACTTTTCCCTCCAGAGACTTGATCCTTTCCTGGCTCATAGCTCTTCCTCATCCACCACAGCCACAATTTCTCTCCCAGCTCCACAGCCATTTATTCAAACGGTCAGCTTTCAATATCCATGTGTCAAATAATATCTTTTATCATTTAACTTTTCATTTCATCATTTACCTCATTTTCTCACCCTGCTCAGTATAGAGCCTGCTTGTGCAAGCGTTTGCTGTGTGTATTCTGATGGTGAGAGGATGTAAGGAACTGTACAGGTTTTCACAGTAGTTATTGCTCCTGCAACTGTTGACTGTTACTGGAGGAAAGGGTGTTTGCCAGAAGGTGATCAAGAAGTGTGCTGAATAACATCTGACTGGAAGTGGTGCTGAACAGCAAATTGCCCCAGGTTAGGAACTGGATTCTCCAGCCCAATGTTTGCTCTTTTACAAAGAGTACTTAAAAGAAATGGGAGGACCTGGAGAAATTAAGAAAGATGGGAAGCCCTTAAGAGAAATGAATTGCTCATTGCTTCCAAAGCCCTGCAGCTAGAACTGGGGGCCTCTGGGATTATTACCAGAGTCCTGTGTCCTCCAGAGGCAACAGCAAGCATGGCTGCCCAGAAGATGCAAGCAGTAATGGGTGAATCCTGTGAAGAAAAGAGTCAGGCAGCACTGACTGAGCCGCTCGCTCTGCTGGGCTTCAGGCCCATATCCTTGTTTAGTAACCACGTTGAATTTGAATACAGTTTATGGAGCACAAAGTCTTCTTGGGAAGTAGAGGAAACAGTGGGAGAATGGATCCAGCAGAAAGCCAAGGCGAATGTTGATTTCTAAAAGAAGCAGATGTGTTGCTGTTCTGTTTTTTCCTAGGCTAGCTATACTTAGGCAGGAATGGGAGACAGGGCTGGCGATGCCACTGGGCTGTCCTGGCATTCCTACTGGGAGAAGTGAGAAAAGCCCACTGAACTTGAGTGCTGTCCTGTCCAGCTCCATAAAGGACTGTAAATATGTTTTTAACAGCTAATGTAATTGCAAACATACTAATCCACTTGAACTCAGGCTGCCATCTCTAGTACAAGTGTGCTGAGGTCTGCAGTGGGAAGTGATCCTCTTCAACATGCCATTATTGGCACATTGGAGGTGCCACATTACTGGTCCAAGCCACAGTAAATCACTTCTTGCTGTCCCATAAAACATGTTACACTATCCTCATCAATCAGCCTGCAGTACCCCTTCCAGCCACGCTCAGCCCACAGAAGAGAAGCTATCCTCTTGAATCCAAATTAAAACTGGAAGCAAATAAGGAGAGGGGATTTTTTTTTTTTTTTTTTTTAGAAATACAACACTATTCTTCCAAAGAAAATGTTGGAGGAGACAAGTCTGAACCTTCTTAGCATCCTTCCTGCTCCGCTCCCTGCTGGCTGTCTCCAAGGCAGTACCTTACAAAGCACTGTCCCCTAAAAGTGAGTAAATAGATTGACACTTGTCCCCTCCAAATCCTGAGCTCACCAAGGCAACATTGATCAAATATAAGTCCCTATCTCCTGCAGGTGCCGGGGTTTGAACCACACATCCCACATCTCACCTGTTTCTGTGGGCCTCCCTTAATGTTCTGTGCGGGGATGGGGAGCTCCGGGCACTGCTTTCACCTTGCACACAAAGTGCTTGTCCTGAAGTAGGAGCGAGTAGCCTGGCCAAGAGTGGCCCATGTCAGCGTGACCTGCCCCACCAGGCAGATGGAGGTGTCAGCCGGATCCATCCTGATCCAAAACATTTTTTTTTGCTGCTCCCCTTCACAAATTCCTTTTCAGCCACAGTTTCCAAAGTAAGGCAAACAGACCTTGCACTGGGATGTCTTCCAATGCAAAGATGAGACAAGTTGCTTTTCTCTAACTGGTTTGTTTAAGATATAGAAGCCAGTTCCACGGTGGGACTGGGCCCAGCTAGGCAAGCGGGCCAAGTTCCCTTCTTCTGATAAATCATGGGCTGACCTGTAAGACTGTTTGTGAAATACTGCTGAAATAACCCCACATTATCCCAGAGACACACTTCTCACCCAGCAGCACCTCTGTACCTTGAAGCAACAGCGACTCCACAAACCCAGAGATGCTCATTGAGGGTTCCCTGTTGCACCCAGGCAGGCACAATAACAATACCAAGTCCCTGGGAATCCAGCATCTTAAATAAAAGAGCCTCTAGCTAAAGTAAAAGCCGGAGGTACTGCCGAGTGTCCAAAATGCTCCTGTGCTATATATCATATGGAAGTCTGCTTCCAGCCTCACTGCAGCCTCCTGGTCTACTTCAGTGACAGGGGAGAGACTCTTCCTGGAAAGAAAAGACTTAGATAAACTTGCATATCCCCTACTAAAGGAAAGTGTAAAGCTTCTTCCCCTCCAATGCAAGCCTATGCCCTAGAGAACCTTACGCTATGGACCTGGACACTGTGAGATGCAATTATAGGGAAGATATGTGTTTGTTTCGCCTGTTCTCAGATGAAATTGCCGTAAATATCACCCATCTGACAACACTGAAGTACCTAAAAGGTCCTGGCCCACCCCTATTTTTGAATCTCCTTCCCTTCCTCTCACAGGTGAAGGCCTCCAAACTGCCAGCATCCATGTCGTCAGCTCAAGTGTCTGGACGTGCAACACTTTGGGGAAAGTTATTTTTAGCATAATTTTCAACATATGATGGAAACTTTCTATCTTTTGCACAAACATAAAATGATTCTGGCCAATGTCTAAACATTTCTGGCTTCTTTTGAATTGTATTCTCATCAGCAGCCCCTATAGCATTAGTATCTCTTCTAACTGTCTGCTCCTTCAAAACAGTCAGCAGCGAGGGACAGTATTTCACTGCTCATGTTTAGAAACTGAAAGTGCAAGAGAAGTCTCAGTGCTCTGCTGGGAAAGCACAAGACAGAAAGTGGGAAGACAGAAATGTCCTTGAAGGTCAGTGTTCAAGAAGTGGGAAGGATACGCACTCTCCGCAAGCACTTTCTCAAAAGAGGATGCAGAAGATGAGGCCAGGGGAGAAGCTCTGCCACAGCCTACAGAAACTGGGCAATATT
This sequence comes from Ceryle rudis, assembly GCA_033439905.1. Lineage (NCBI taxonomy): Eukaryota > Metazoa > Chordata > Aves > Coraciiformes > Cerylidae > Ceryle > Ceryle rudis. The sequence goes on from JAAGNO010029029.1 coordinate 46,661, forward strand.
ACCGGGTAACAGACACCCTGAGCCCTAGGGCAAACTTGTCAGATACGTACAATGTCATGCAAGAAGTTTTGCCACCCTGAACATGGTGGAGTTTGTCCTTTTCACTGTCAAGATGGTTTATTTTGAAAGGTTTTGCTTTAGAAGTCCATTTAAGATAGGCTCATTGAGAAATTACTCTGGAGTATTTATTCACACTGATAACAGAGCATTTGGCTTCAAGCCCAACAACACACTAGTTGTGAATTAATTCAGTGATAATCTTTATTGGTCTGTGGTATACACAGCAATAAACCTCCACCACAAACAGATTAATAACTGGAGTGATGGTGAGGCATTAAATTAACCTCAAAAAGCTGTTTATTGCATGTATCCTACCCTGCAGCAAGGCTTATGGAGGGAGCCTGGGCAACAAACCTGCAGAAAAGGAGGGCTGAGTTGAGAAGCTGGGATTTGAAGTTCCTGATATAAAAGCAGCACAGGCAATGGTGGTGGGCTTAGTGCTGTGGCGTGATGGGGGCTCAGAGGCCAGCTGCTTCCCAAGGGACTGGTGCTGCTGGCCAGGCAGCCCTGCAGCCCATTGCTGGAAATGAATTGGAGCAGATCCTTCTAACAGTACATAGTGGAATTCTCCTTCCCTCTTCAAACGCGGCGTGATTCTGATGAGGACCCTGAAGCTCTAATAAATGCCTGGGTGCAGCCCCTGCAGACTGGCACTGATTTCTGCTGTGGTTCAGAGGAAGCTCAGGAAGCTGGTGTGAGGTGGGATCTGGGCAACGCAGCCAGACCCTCTGGATTTGCAGAAGGCAGGTTGGGTTGAGATACAGAAGGGAGCTCTGCAAGCCCCAGCCAGGCTGAGCAGTTATACAGAGAGCTTCTTTATCAAATAAAACAAAAATTTTGTGGGGCTTTTGTTTTATTTTGTTTTGTTTTCCTTGTTGCTTCTGGTTTTTTTTATGCACTGTATAGCTTGATTTTCCAAACCTGGCATTCAGGTGACTGAAGGATTTAGGCAATTCTGCAGAGTCGCTGGGAAAGGCAAGCCTGCTGCCCCCAGAGCTCCCATCACAGCGGTATCATAGTCAATTAAGGATGATTTGGAGATTGCCGTTAGCAAAACTGTGAAGGTTGATAATTAGTTTTAGCTATCTAAGATCTGGAAGTTCCTATTTTTAATTTTCCTCCTTGTTCCTAATTGTAGAGCATTTCTGAACTGTAGAAAATGGTGTTTCTGGCTGAAGACTGGTTATTTGTTATAAAAGCCAACATTCCAGCCTCATCACATTGACGGCATCTCAGCTTGTGAGGCTGGTGGAGTAACTGTGAGCACCCAGTCTTGTCCACAGAGAAAAAAACACCCTGAAGGATCAGATAATCTTCCCTAAAAAATTTGTTCAGGTTTTGTCAGCCAAGGGGTGGTCAAATGGAGGCTGCACATTTTGTATCTGATAATGTCAGCATGAATGTTTCATTATTCCATCTACTTCTATTAATGTTGACAACAGTTGCCGTCAGTAAGGCGATATTTGCTATTACCATCCAGGTGCTCCCTGAGATAACACAATTCATTTTTATATATACACTGGAAAATAACTGGGCTGTTTCCAGGTGGAATTGTACGGGCTCTACTGGCAGATACTGATTTTTATTTTTAATAGCATGCGCTGTATATAAAATATCAAACAATTCATGGGTAATCTAAGACCTTAAATAACTTGGGCCATACATACATACGCTCATTCTGCCCACTGTTCACATCAAAATATCACCAGCTGCCAATTTAACAATGTTACTCAAACAGTTTTCAAGTTCCTAAAGGTTTTTCCCTTTCTACCAGACCTGCTAATGCTGTTTGCTTTGAAAAGATTATTCTTTTCAAACTTGGGTTTATCTTTAGCACATATCTAATAGCTAGTGGGGAAAATATGCATGTAATATGAAGCCACAAATGTTCGTGTTCTTAAAGAAAAAAAAAAAAGTGTGGATTTAATACAATTCTCCATCCCAGCTCCGTGACTTAAACTTCAGTGCAAGCTGATTGTAAGTGAAGTCCCGATCCTTTTTACACAGTGCTCCAAAGGTTCCCTTGGCTATTCCCTGTCAAGTCAGCTGAAACTTTAAATTGTTAGAAGGTTTCCATATGTTCCACTTAAGATCACTCTGTACTTTTTTATAGCATAGACAATTCCTGGTTTGGTTTTCCATCATTTGATTTATAAGACTCCTATGACTTCTGCTTAGTAGATGGCAAGCTCATACTACTTCTCTTACTTGCAGAAAAGAGATTAGTGGATGTTACAGATGTTTAACTCTTCAGCTTGGTCCTGGCTGCTGGATAACTCATCTTACAGAGTGATGATCAAGGTTTTCACCCACAAGTGTACAGGAGTTGTTACACCTGCACTAATAGCTCTCACTTCTCACATGGGATCAACAGTCCAACTGTGCTTCTGTGTGTCAATAGCTGAAGGTGCAGAAGCCGTTAGCAATTCCCCAGTGTGGCGCTAAACGGCATTCGTTGATTCCCAGGAAGGCCAGTCTGAAAGGGATGGCTAGAGAAAGGGCATTCTCCTGGCAAAACTTCACGTCCCTCTGGAGGAGACTGGAAACATAGAATGATCTCCCTGCTGTGACAAACAGAAGGGCATATACTGAGTTGCAGCAGCAGGACTGGGAGACAGATGGCTGCTGCTGGACACAGAAATGTAAGTCTAATCCAACCGGAATATCAGTTACTGTGAGCAGTCAGTCTTCAGTGAAAAGCATCATTAAATAAGCAATAAATTGGACACTTATTGCTTTATCAGGCAATAAATTATTATTTGCATAGGTTGTTTGCTGCAGGAACCCAAAGTGAGATATTTTGCTCCCATTTCAGCCTGAAACCTGACCCACACTTTATATGCTGAAGTCCTCGATTACCAGTGTTTCTGAGATCACTTGTCCCTGGGAAATAGAGTTGAGATTCAGAGATGTTTCTCAGAGAAGCTGGTTAATCACCCAAAATGGATCCACAGTGAAAAAAAAAAACATTGGTAAAGTGACCAGTGTCCTCCTGCTTAGGAGAACTGATGTCAGCTCAGCCTGATTACATGAGGCCACCTTTTGTGATGAGGTGAGCAGAGCTGCTGCAGAGGTGAGAGACCACTAAGGAAAACCCTAATAATATTTGAACCTGAAAACACTTAGTTTCATGAAAGCTGGATCTTCACCCTATCATGCCTGGCTATCTCCTGCCGCAGGGCTGTGTTGGCGAAGGCTGCACTTTCTGCCTCTTCCTCTGATCTCCCTGCCTGGATTGATTGGGTTGTGTCAGCCCAGGCTCAATCAGCTTCATGGGTAGAAGAGATGGGGAAGAATTTTAACTGCAAGGAGGAGTGATAATGCTCTCACTGAAGGCATTCTCATTCAAATTGTTCCAAATGAGACTGGAATCACACACTGGCTTGTCTTGCAGGGAGCTGGGTTGTAAAACACCCTCAGTTTCTCTGTCTTGAGTGTGAGGTTGGAAAAGACAACCTCCAGAAGTCCCTTCAAACAAGAGTTATTCCATCTTTCTAACCAGCCAAGAGGAGTGAGGGCAGCTAACTAGAATTCAGGTAATTATTTTGTGCAAAAGAATAATTTATTGCATGAATTCCTTATAATTCAAACACCATTCAGCATCACAGATCAGATAAGGTGGTGAGCTGGCTTTCCTCTCGAGTTTCCTAAAAGCCCCAAAGGGGACAGAGAGTTTTCTGCCTGTGCAGAAGTGCTTCTTCGCTGACACCTCTATTCCTGCTTTGATTGCGATTGTTCGTTAACTGATGGAAAACACTCTTAATGTGGTGGCATTTTTCACTTTCCTGGTATTTAATGAGACAGAACTAGCTCCCTATGTAGCCTGTATCTAGTGCAATGGAAGAAAAGGAAAAAAAAAAAAAAAAAAAGATGCCTTGGCAGCAGCTTATTTTTGCTTTTCTGCCCAGACAAAAGTATTTGAGAGATGATACCTGCTATGCAAGTGAGCATCTTCACCTCTTAGAGTTTGTTAAATATTTACTAAAATTTGAGAAATGTCAGATTTAGAATACTTGTCTTGAAACTGCAGGGATAATTTCCTCCTCCTGGCAGTTTGAATGCTGGCCACTGGCTTGTGTCCAGGATAAGTTCAGTCCATTGTTTTAATTCCAACAACAAAACGTAAATCTAACAGCAGTACCTATGCTTAAGGGCCATTAGTATGCTTGGAGCATTTTGCAAAGGGGAAACATGAATTATCTTTCCACAGCAAAGCTATTGCATGAATTAACGTTCCTTCTTCATTTCCTCTATGCAGTAATTTCACACTTGAGGGATAAAGCTTCCCTGGTGCCAGGGAGCTTTCTCCACTCTGGAGCCCAGCAGACTCCTGAATTTATGGCAAATCAGTGCCCCAGTAAAGCTGTCAGTCAAGGAGATGGACCCAGTACTGTGAGACAGGGTGTGCCAGCATCTCCCCTTTCCCTGTGTGGACAGCCCACTGCCAACTGCTCTCCTGGCTCTGAGGCAGTGATGTCTTGTCATTAACCATCTCACTGTCTGAGTTAATTACAACAAATGGAGGCACAGCTCTGAGGTAGAGGCTTGTGGGCAGCACACTGACAGCATCAAAACTTTTTGAGGATGCTCAGAGATACTAGTCTACAGAAAACGAAGAAAATTATAATCATGCCATAAAGCCTAGAATTCCTGGAAATTTATTCCCCTTGCAAACAGAGACAAATTATATCCTACCCACTGGCTCTGGGGTAAAGTCCAAGAGAAGCCCCTCACCTACTCTGGAAGTTGGGCAGTGTAAGAGAGAAGTAGTCTTTGCCTCTTCATGCTGCCTTTCCCCAGGCTGCAGCAGGATGCAACGAGGGACTCAACATTTTCAGCACCGGCACGAGAAACCTGAGGTCCTTGGGACCAACTCATTTCTATGTACTAAACCAATACCATTAAGTTCTAATTTAAGGCAGTTTCACAGTATCTTCCCTGCAACTATGGAACCAACTGTTAGATTTAAATCTAGAAGCACTTCACTCAAAGCTCACACTTTACACAAGCATCGCAGCTTTCCCCAGAAGTGCAGAGGGGTTTCCACTCAGCATTTTTCACCAGTAAACCTCAACTGATGAGTTGCATTATCCCCATTTTTCAGATAGGGAAACGGAGGTGCTCAGAGAGGGGATAGCTGCTGGCTACTAGCAAGCCCACTAAGCTGGTCCTTCTGCAATCCACCAGGTCTGCTACAGGTTGGGCTTAACTTTTCTTACACAGCCAACACAGCAAATGCTATCCATGTCTGACTGCATCCTGGGAGAGGGAGCTGGCTTATGTCACCTGGAGTTCCCACCAGATACGCAAGAATCCAGCCCACATTTCCCTCTCTACTTTTTGTTTCCTGCGATGCTCCTCTCCTCACCCATAGCCCTGAACTCTTCTGGGTGGAAACACAGACACAGGAATCTGAGCAGACCCAACCCTCCATGAAGCCTCTACACCCGTGTTTAGGGCTGGGAAGCCAGATGTAGCCCTGTGGGAACTGAGTCCCTCTTACAAAGGGGCTTCCTCAACTGAAGGATGAGCATCTTGCGTCGGTGAAGCAAAATGAACCTTAAAGAGACATGCTCAAGATAGAAATCCTGATTGTTAAAAACAAATATTTTCCGTTATCAGTGTCCATTAATAGCAATTCTCATGACATGGAAAGACTTTTGAAAATGTAATTGACCTTCCTGTGTTTCCTCTTTCTGCTAACTTTTAGTACTACAACCTGAACAGTGAGACTGGGCAGGTTTGGTTGGCTTTCTGGTCCACCTCCCTTTTTGGCTGAAGCCATGTGGAGACAGCAAATGTAACAGTGAAAAGACTGACTAAAATAACCCTATCAAATGGCTGTCTTTAAAAAACCAGAAAAGACTTCTACAACGGCACTGCTGACATCAGTTTGAAATGCAGAGCTGAAGCCAAGACTAGCTCCTCTCCCCATAATAACTGAGGTCTGGGTGAAGAGTCAGTGTCACGTTGTGATGTTCAGGCAGGACATGGCAAAGCCTGGGAGATAATATCTCCTGATGCCACACCTGGAAAGACATGAGACCAAGGCGCTGGCACAGCTGAGGCAGTGATATCATGCGTGGTGTCACCCACCACACCCTGGTCTTTTATTCAATACTTTTTGGCAGAAGAAAAAGAAAAGCTGCTACCTATCATCATGGATGTCTCAGGCTTATTAATACACATTCATTTCCTTCTCCATCCTTCTTGCACACGAAGAAAAAAATTGTACCATTCTGCCACATGCATTTTTGTGAGCTATCCAAGTCTCCTGGCCAGGCTTACATGCAATTTGGATTGTACTGGAAGAAAAGAGGGAAGGACATGCCTGGGAAGTTTTCTGCCATGCAGGACATGTCAATGGCATGAGCTCTTCATTCTTCTAAGTCACCACACACATGCACAAAGCTGCATTCAACAGGACATGCAGGGTTGGCGGTGAAGAAACTCCCACTTTGGGGTGCCATCCTAACAACATTTTCTAGAATGCATCTGGCCAGGAGAGCATAATGAGAATAGCAGATGGGATGGACCAGTAGATAAACCCAGAATAATGATACCCTGCATGCAGTCCCTTCCTGTTGTACCTTAATTCTATTGCCTTACTCTTCTCTTTATTTTTCTGCTCCTTTTTCCTTGTCTTGCATCCTCTTCTGCTCCAGTGTGGCTGGCAAGAAAGCCACCCATGGACAGACAAACCAGGGGTCACAGCAGTCAGGTCATTCAGCCGTTCCCAGCCCCTAACATCAAGCTCAGCCAGGACTGGAGTTCGGGCAGATATAACGGCGTTTCAGCACTGAGAGCAGGGGCTCTGTTCTCCCAAAAGTCAGCCTTAGTTTGCAGAAAGTTTGACCTCTGATCATTGTGCTTTCTCAGCTGCTTCCCTTGTGCTGGCTGCTGTCTTGTCAGTAAAACAATTCATCAGTAAGGATTTTTTTTTTTTTTTTTCTATTTACAGCCCGGGAATAGAATTCTTGATGGCCTTTCCGATGAGAGAGAGATACAATCCATCTAGGACAGACATCAAAAGGATGCCAGTCTGATTTAGGCTAATAAAGAGCATCACTGAGTTAATGAGATTAAGGCTGACTTGTTTATGCTGTCCCTGTCGGAACTGGTGCTCCAGGATAGGGACTGTGATGTCCCTGGGACCTGGGGAATTAGAGGAATTTTGCTGTGGTGCAAAAGCATTGACCTGATTCCTTTGCCCTCCCACACACACCACTTTACAGGTTCATTGGGAAAGATTAAGATAATGAACTGTTCCCTCCTTATTTTCCCATCCCTAGACAGAAATCCTCAGGCCGGTGATAAGACACTTTATTCTTGTCCCTGGAAAGACCTACTGGGCATGTTCCCAAGGAGGGGAACTGAAAGTCTATGAACTGGTGGGGAGGAAGAGGAGGACACCACATAGGTGAAAGGGACCTGTTCTCCACCTTTGCCAGTTACACGTCCACTTGCAATATCTACCTGCATGTTACCCACATGAAAGGCAGGGCACGGCTTGCTGTGCCACCTCCATTTACCAAAGCTCTCTGATGAATCACCAGTTGCAAATAACTGAGTCCTAACAGTTAGATGAAGTCATGACCGAGTCCAAATAACAGAGGAAAGGACAGGATTATTCTAGGCTTTCTGTGAAACTGCTCTCAAATACACTCAGTGATTTAGGAAAAAGTGCTCCCTTGAAAAATGATTTGGGAGTGTGACTGTCCTCTGGGAGGATGCACAGTCATGCTTGCTGCAGTTCTGAGGAGGCTGGCAGAGCGCTGGGCGGTAGGGGCAGTATGGGAAGAGACACGTGGTGCTGTCCTGGAGGCAGGCACTGGCTGTGGCTCAGATGGGACAGTAGCCACTGTGCTGGGCTGTGGTGCAGAGCCTGCCCTATGGCACCGGTCCTCCAATCTAGACAGGGGAGGCTGTCCCCTTCACCTGCCTCCATCTGCAGCACATCCCACTGCGTGGCCCACAGACACTCTCTGTCAACAGGCACCAGCGGGGAAGTGTGGTGGGTTTTGTGGTAGCTGCTGTCCCTAGGCAGCATCCTGCAGCACCCCAGAGGTAGGGGGGCTGGGTGGGATGGGATAGGAGCCTCTGGCTTGGCAGGTAACCACAGGAAGCATTGTACTACTGAGCTCATTTCCACCAGGACCAAGGGCTCATTAGGAGTAAAAATAACTGGAAAAACAGAGCCAAAGCCCTGTCATGGAGTCCCTCAGTTGCTCGGGCTGTTTCTTGATCAACCAGAGCCAACCCACGGTCCCTCCCTTCCGCTCTGCCTGCACAGCCCATTACTTCTTTTGCCCCTACGAGCATGATGATATTACCAGGAGCACAGGAGCCATCTGTGGCACATCGGATGGTTTATATTGTCCTGCTAAAGCTGTCTTCTTAAAAAACAGTCTTTGCCATTTCTAAATCACAGGCATTGTGTTTCTCTTTTGCAAAAGGTGGAATTTTACACTGAAGAACAAGAAAAATATTTCTAAACAAAATGTTGTCCCCTGGTGCTATTCTTCCTGAGATCCCTTGGATACTTCCTACAGTCCTACTGTTTGAATAAGGAGCTTTCCCAGCTCATTTGCAAATAGAGCTGTAGGAACAGTCAGTGTTTCAGTTTGGGTGGTGAACAAAGAAATCAGAGAAAAATGAATTAGTTCAGCCCACGCAGAACTGCATTATTCCCCCCAGTTGTTTTGCAAAACGACAATGACAAAAAAAAGGTGAACTAGATCCAAACCAAGAGACCTATTTTTGTTTGGGGAAGTATTGATTCTTTGTTTTCACTCTTTTTATGGAAAAAAAAAAAAAAAGGTCATGTTTCAAAAGGAAAAAAGCAGTGATTCTGAAATATCAAGCTGAAAGGCTTCTGTCAGAATGAAAAACTTCAGCACCTTTGAGGGAAGAGAAATTTTGGAAGGGGATGATTTTTCAAAAACTTGACCCAAAATATGTAAATAATTTTCTTCTCCCACAAACCGCATTTTTCCCAAAATTTATAATCCACTGAGGACAAATACCCCATTTCGCATTTAGGTCTCCGTTGCAGCACTCTCCTGTAATAAGGGATACATCTGAGCAGAGGAGAAAGCCCTTGATATAAAGACATGGAGATTCAGGGATATAGAGTAATCCAAGAATAAGGCATGGCAGAACTCATGGCAGGAAACAAGTTTCCTTCTAAGTCAGGCATTCCTGAACTTTACACCACAGCAAATATCCTTTGATCGGGGTCCAGGAGTCAGTGATAAGCATGGAGGGTTATTTCTCACTTTGCTTCTAAGTTTCTGGTAAGAAATGTTCACATGCTCCCCCCAGAGGAATGAAAACATAAGAAATCCAAATCCGGCAGAGTTTAGTTCTACTCTGTTGTACACGGGAAAAATGAAACAATTGAGCTCAGTCTGTATCTAACAATTTATTAGGTAGTGCATAATTAAGAAGAAGCAACATGTGTTACATGTGTTTTCCAATATGATCACATTTCCTGTGGATGAAATTGCAAGCTGACTGTACATTCCTGCTTCTTCTGGCTCACATTAAATATTAAACATTTATAGAAATACCAGCTTTACAGAGAAAAGGCAGGGTTCTTCACAATGAAATCATATTTTTAAGCAGAAGTGCCCTACTGCCCTTCAAGAAACCTTACAAAATAGACGACTCAGTTGTCCAGAAGTATCTTTGTTAGCTAGCTCATCTTCTTCACTCAGGCTGAAGAAAGAACCCCCGATGTCCTTTTTTCCCTCATACCCAACATTCCCCGGATCTTTTTGCTTTCATAGTAATCCCCTGATTTCCTGGAAGGAAGGCACTCGGAGTTCCTAAGTCATGGGTATTATCAGAATTCCATCAAAGACAGGGACAGAATTCCAAAGCTGAAAAATGGTGATTGTCTTTCTACAGCCTTCATTTCTTGCTCACGCAGCAGCTCCTTGGCAGCAAGTGCCTTAAATACAGTGTAGAATTTAAGGGTTCTCCAATAGAAATTACTGTGCAATACATTGAAGGAAAAGTCTTGGTTTGACCACTTCCTCCATCAAGAAGATCAAACATGGCCAGAGATGTGACTACATAGCAGCTGTGTTCAAAGTCCTTTTCAAACTACCGCTGATGTTTCAGAGACCAAGAGGCTCTGAGGTGAAACAGGAGACAGCTTAGTCCTCAGTGCCACCTCCTCCCATTACAAAGTCACTGCACAGAGCCGCACATGGGTCTGGACTCTCAGATGGGCCAGGCAGCTTTGGGGTATGTAACAAATGCCTTGAGGGGCAGGTATTGTCTTAAAGCCTGGAACAGTCTGATCAGATGCATATAGGAGACATAGGGGAGACATATGACATTTTGTCACATCCAAGCAAGACGGAAATTCAGCACTGCAGTTTTTGAAGCATTCCCTTCCACAGCTTTCCTGCAAATCCCTTGGTCCTAATTCCAGCAGCAATACCCATCTAGCAGCAGCATGAGTTTGCTCACCGTGGCCCAAGGCTGTCAGGCCCTTCATGTCCAAGACAGTCTGTCAGCGTTTTTCCCACTAAGCTGACCAGGTTTCAGCTATGTGGCCTTCTCAGTACTGGAAGTATTGTTTATCCTTTCCGGCTTTACCTGCAGCCAGCCACACTGCCAACAAGCAGTGGTTTTGTACCACACCAGATGAAGTTCCCATCTCAGTCATCCCCAGTAATTAATGGCTATGTAGTGCTGGCTGCCAGGAGGAGCCCAGGACATCTCCTCCTTAACTGTCCCACAGGCTGACACATAGGCTCTTAGGAGTTTACACAGAAAGGACCTCACCAGCAATGGATGGTGATTCACCTGAAGGTGGTCCAAGGCACACTTCTCAGAAATAGGGTCAGAAGAAGGTCTTTCCCCCTCTCAGATTCAGTATTGACCACTAGGGTGTGCGTGTCACATGAGGTCTTACTGGAGCTGCTGTTTTGAAGTCATTCCTGCCCTAATACTGAGGAGCAAAAGATCTCCTTTAGGAAGAAGGTACCAGCACCAGGAACTCTGAGCTGCAATGCCACTGCAGTAAGGTGCAGTGTGGGGATGGGACTGTAACGAAACCCAGTGCCAGGACTTGAGCTGGTCTTACAAGTCTTTGTGTTATGCAATGGGGAGAGAACCTCAAATCAATTATTTTCCGGGCAATTAAATTTTGCAAAGGCAGATCAAAGCAGAAGTAACAACCCTGCAAAAGAGATAGATGTGCTGCAGAGCTGAGAAACAAATCAAGGCCATGTGAAGAGCAGAATGAAAGCCCAACTCTTAGGAATTGCTTATCAACAGAGAGAAAGCAAGTGGGTCTAGGTCAGAACAGCAGCAGCTGCACTGCAGTAGTCCTACCATAGCTTGTAGTTCCTTTGGAGTCCACTCTTTATTAGCTCAGCAATTGGCTATCAGGAGGGAAAGTACTTCTCTGAGTGCCTGACATTTCAATGTGCAATGAAATGTGAAAGTTCTTGCTGAAATATCTTCCACTGAAAAAATGGATATTTGGCTAAAATAAATGTTGCCAGTTTTCCAAAGGGAAAGGTGCATTTTTATGTATTGGAACAAACATATTAGCATTTTTGATCAGTAACTTTCAGTTTTCCACAGCTAGCTTCAGAAAGATCATGCCTTCTTTTTTTCTTTTTTCTTTTTCTTTTCTT
>JAAGNO010029030.1:3081-21319 GCA_033439905.1 Ceryle rudis
TGATTCTATGATTATCTTCTTGGGTATTTTAGAGAGGAAAATCTTTTTAAAAAAACCCAACACATTGAAGCCAAGTTGTAGGAACAACTTCATTGTGTGGCTGATAATAGTGCATGTACTCCTGTACAAAGCATTCCCATTCCCTCTGGTCTCGCACATCCACTGCCTGTATCTATTAAATGTGGTAGCTGTTAGGCATAAGTGTGGACTTGGAGGTGGGCAGGAATAGTTTGTCAGGAAAACGTTTATCTGACAGTCCCATCCTATTTTCTAGAATCAAAGATTTCTCTGTGTGATAAAGTGGACATGCTAAAGCGCTGTTTAAGACGGGGATGTAACTGCACTTAACCTGGGTTATGATCAGGCATATTTCATATCTTGGAGTTTGATGGTAAGTAGCAAAGTATATGATCAATGGAAATATGACTTTCTTAATCTGTAACTCTAAAAAATGAAAAGGACAATCTTGAAAATCCAGCAATCTTTCAAATAATCTTAAGGCATATTGAACCTGAATCATCACAGTGAAATTCGACAGAGGTGTTCCTATTAGTCATCTAAGAATATAGATGTAGTTGTATACATGGAAGACTGTAGTTGTCTTTATTACTGTAACGTACGATACTAACTCTCCCTATAGACCTTAGCTGTTTACAGTATGGGCATTTACTTTGTTTTGAGCTGGGAAGCAATGCATACCTAGATATTGTAAGACTGTAAGAGGCTTTATGAGTATACCATTTAAAGAGTTGCTTTTGCTCTGGTTACTAGTTTTAGCCGAGAAAAGATACTTGTATTTCACACTTCTGAAAGCAGTAGCAGATTTGCTATAATACACCAGTTCAGAGTAATTTGCTCAAACTATCAGTTCCAAAAAACTCCCAAATTTCTTCCACCTATTTTCTTTAACAGGTGGCAAATCCTTAGTACCTCCCAAAAGCTGCTCACAAGTTTGTAGGGTATAAAGGCATTGCTTTGGTTCATTTTTTGAAAGCTCAGTAAAAAAAAAAAATATGCATGAGATAAATTCAGCTATTGTTCAACACAATCACTACTGATAACTGATACTTCACTTTCAGAATTTGGAAATAATAGCTATTCGAAGTAGCCACTGTTGGTGGTTTTAACACTGTGGAATATTTCTAAGGTAAGTTTTAAGGAAAAAAAAAACCCCAGTCATTTACTAGTGCTGATACAGGAATGACAGAGGTTAATACCGCTGACATCATGCTGGAATTGTATAGCATTTTGTTAATGGTTATTAATGCCCTGCTGCTGGGAGACAGACAGTGCCAGCTGCCAGTTAGTGCGGTGCATCTCTGCGGTGTGCCTGGACCTCTGCTCGGGAAGGAGAGGGGCATGAGGGAGGTTGAGGTCTGCTCCCTACCTTGTCATCCCTCCACTTAAGCAGGAGGAGGGAAGATCCTGGGAGAAGGTGGTTAACAGCACCTTGCTCCTGTCTCTGCTGACTTCAAAATAGGTCTCAGAGAGTGGAGCAGGACCAGCAAACATCTGCAGAGCCATGTCCAAAAGGTGCTGAGGACTTGTGTTCAATTCAGAACTTCAGGACTAAACAATGATACACATCCTTTGAATGAAAACAGCAAGAAGTTCAGACAAGCATGCATGGAAATGATTCCAGAAGGCCTGGGGCAGAAGCCTAGGTTTATGTAAGAGAGCCTTAGAGCTTTGGCCATCAGTGGAAAGAAGTCAGAAATGGCATAGAGTGAAGGAGGAAAGCCCTTGAGAGGAAGGGGAAGGAACTTTGTAATGGCAGAATGATGATGGATATAGAGCAATTAATTAGCCTTGGCTACATGATGTTCATTTACATCCAGCTTTGTAGTTTTCTCTGCCTTGCTTGGGGCTTGCTGTTACTTTGTGTAATACCTTTGAATTTCATATGTCATAAGGGAATGAAACGGATACAGAAAGGTGCAATACATCAGTGTAGCGTATCAAATTGAGGAAGGCATTTTTAGCAGTCTGTACTGAACACAGGTTTAAGCGAGCATTGGATTATTCCTTAAGGGTAATGTTGTTATGACAAATCTGAAAGGAGCTAAAAGCACTTCAGTTGAAGAAAAAAGGAAAATTTATTTCCTTTCCCACAGCCTGGACCCAAATGGGCTTGCCAGCCAGGTTTTCACAGCCTGGCCGTGTGCCACACAAGTACCCTCTGGTGAATGTCAGTGGAAGAGTTGTGAGCCCTGCGGGAGTAACTGGCTCACCAGGCATCTCCAAATCAGTCAGCTGCTGTAAGGTAACCTGAATAATACCCTGAGATTGTTTAGCAAAGAAATCCCAGGTGACCCAAGGACCCTTTGATGATAACTGCTGTCTGATGTGCCACACAGACTATTGTATTATATAGAATTCTGTATTCTGTATTTTCTGTAGACTATAGTATATCACTGCTTAACAAATGCTTTCTAAAAAGGAAGATGTTCAATTGCATGAAACTCAACTTTGGGAACATAATTTTGTTTTAAAACCCAATAATTTTGCATACCCATTAATCATTAGAAGTAAACAGGAATATCCATGTAGTATTGAATGTGTACCCAGTTACGTAGCCTAATAGGTGATTTGTATGGACATTTTCTTTTCTCAGGCTGCTTTTACAGATAGATTTGCTGATATAGATAATTTTCAGTCAGTTGCCTTATCTTCAGTGCAACATTCTGAGCTCAACTAGCAGGAGCATTACCCCTGAGCTTACTGCTTGAAAGAAGAGGAGCAAATTTATGGAGGACTTCTGAGTTGGTCAAGACAGCAAAAACTAGCAAAGACTTCCTCATGATGTGTTATATCACTTGTTTGTTCTCTGTAGAGATGACTCCCTAACTTGAAATGCATGCCAATGTAAGCTCTGCAAGAGCAGCACCATAAAGCTTACTTAATCACATGTGTAGGAATAAAAGTCATTATACTTTTCTCCTAGAATAGTATCCTGAATGGCTTCACTTAAGCAACTCCAGGAGTTTTAGTATGAGAAATCCTGAGGAGAACTTGTTTTCCTGCTTTTCTTCCCTCCTTCTTAACTATGAAGGACTTGCACTCCTGTTCCTTCACAGGAGGTGTTTTAATTCAGCAGAGGCTTTTATATGAGAACTGATTTACAGAGTTGTGTTGCCAAATTGATGATCTCAGAGGAAGATAAAATAGCATAAGGAAAAAATAGAGCTGAACATGTCTTAATTAAAGGTGCAAACTGCAGATGTGAACAAGCTGCAAAGCTATTCACACTATGAAGGAAATGAGGGGAATGAGATTTGTCTTATGAAAAGCATTGTGTAGTAAGTCAAACTTGCAGGCTAGCAGAAGCATCTGAACCTGCGGATATGCCATCATCAAACTGCAGAGCAGAGTTCATAAGAACAGTGCAAGATTTTGGTTAGTAAGGCTTAAGGAGCAGGGCAGCAGTTGCCTCTAGAGACTGCTTTCTTTTTAAAAATAGAGGGGTTAGTTTCCACTGCCACAACCCTGTGGCGACTGGCAGCGCTTTAGCCTGATCTATGAACTTAAAACACATTTGATCTGTATGGTAGTGCTTACTGCCCAGTCCTGCCACTCCACCTGAATAACTATAACATGCTCATAAATCAGGGGAGAGCATTCCTCTGTGACACCATCCCAAATGCCCTACTGAGCTGAAGCCTGTGTTAGCCATCAATGCCTCTTACATAAACATGTCATACTTTAAAGTAGTGTCTTACAAAAAGCACAAACAATATACTGGCACAGAGGGGCCACACAAAGTCAAGAGCTGTTAAGTGGGGGGAAGAGGAGGAGAGTATCTCTTGATGCTAAATACATCTCTACCAGGTAGATGTACATGTGGAAAGAAAACAGCTAGGCCTAGGTTACATTCCTTTCAAAGTGAAATAGTCAAATGTGGAAATGGTTGTCTTACTCATTGTAAAACTTTGACATTAGGAGTCACCAGCAAAATAATGGTGCACGAAACTTTGAATTCTCTTGCATTCACTTCAGCCTGGTCAGTGACTCTACCCATGCCTCATGCACCGCTCTTTCTTAACAAGACCCTCCCTCATGCTGGATCTTTGTGCAAGGTTAGTCATTCTACTCTTAAAATGGTGCAGTTAAGAAGCATGAAGGATTTCTTTAAAAGACCACTTGAAACCCTCTGTCACATGCCATGAGGTTGTGTATCTAGGTCTTGAAGTAGTCTGTGTATCTGATTAAGTCATAAAAAAACTGGTTTGCATTTGGTCCACTAAAGAAAGCTGAGCAAGAGCTATAGCTTGGCCCTGTATGTGCATTCAAAACCACTTATTAAGTCTTGCTTTAAGTCACTTTGTCCTCTGGTACCAGTACTGTGGTTGGTAGTTCCCATTTACCTGATCTTAATGCTTGCCTAAGCTGATGCCAATTTTAGCCATGGTGAGAGAAATGTTTAGGAGCATCTTGGGCACACCTTCGTTACAGTGCACAGCTGACTGACTTGTAAAACTCATGTGTTTGTGTTTGTATTGGTGCAGCCTTTGATATGGATCA
Source organism: Ceryle rudis (assembly GCA_033439905.1). Lineage (NCBI taxonomy): Eukaryota > Metazoa > Chordata > Aves > Coraciiformes > Cerylidae > Ceryle > Ceryle rudis. The sequence continues at coordinate 7,603 of JAAGNO010029030.1, forward strand.
GAAAGGAAAGTGCTCCCAACAGCAGCAGCTGGAACACACACAGCCAAAATTGACACTGGGGTGTAAACAGTGGCTCCAGCCGTCCTTGTCAGATGGGTCACAAATCATGGGGTCTGACAGGTGCCTGTGCTGGTGTCCTGCGTGCAGGGTGTGCCTTAGTGTGGAGCAGCAGGTAGGAGACCTGCGTGGTGGGTGGCCAGTTTGTGACTTCAGTGTAAATAACTCAAATTCTCTGCTCAGGAGCAGCCTGTTGCACAACATAGTGCAGAAATAGATTTGATTTTCTTTAAAGTGGTCTGACTACACTTTATGCTCTGACTTCAGGGCGGGTTGGCAGCACCATGTAGCTGCACTGCAAAAGAGAGATACATTCTGATCTCAGAGTAGAGCTGCTCAGACAGGTCCAGCAGCCTTGGTCAGACTTGTATTTCTGTATAAACAATAAACTGCTGTCTTGCTGTTTCCACCAGCACTTCCCTCAAGTGTGTCTTTAAACTTCTGCCACTAACAAACAGGTATTAGTAGCTTGTAATTAGTAACAAACTTGCCGTAAAACCAGTTCTGCACTCAGTAACAGTCATCATAAGATTAAGGTTCAATAAAAGTTAAGTTGTAGGGTTAAGGCAAGTGCTTTTTGTGAAACACGAACCTGATTCTGCAGTTTTCTAGTTGCTCATACTGGGATCCTGCCTTCAGCACACAGGTTTCTTTCCCAAAGAGGGAGATCCAGCATGCAAGAGGGAGGCGTAAGTAAGCTTCATACTGGAAGGGCTTCAGGGTGTTTGGGCATGGACTTTTCTTAGGGATAGCTAATCTAACACTGGGAGTAGTTCCGATGAGTTCTCTGCTGTGAGAACTTCAAACATAGTTAGTATTTATGGTTGTGATGACCATCCAGAAATGCATGTGGAAGACATGACACAGCCTTTCCACTGCCTGCTTAGAACTGGCTTTTACTGCCTTATCCTCTGGCTGTCTACATTAATTTCTGTGCTGCTCTTATCGTCTTACCACCTCCTTCTGTATATACTTTAATGTCTTTAGGGCCTGGCCAAAAGCAACCAGCCTGGAGTAGATTCATGTTAAGTGGAAGCAACTCTCACCTTGTGTAGGAAGTGTAGTGTGTTGTGTCAGGTCTAGGCTTTTACATCCCAGCCTTCAGTGAAGCTGGCAAGCTCTTGATCAAAGTGAAGAGCTTCTACGTAACTTTTCTTAGAAGCACAAGGCAAAGTCTGAAACAGCAGCTCTAAACATGCACTGCCCTTGGGAGAGGCTCCTCACTGCTCTGCAGCTGTTGCGAGAGCCAGGGAGGATGTGGGCCTCTGTCGGGGAGTGCCACATGTGCTTAGGCAGCTCTTGGCGATCAGCAGTCCTGCCTGAAGTCAACTTCTGTTTAGGTAGGTTTTTTTCCAGAGTCACTTGATAGGGTGTAATCCTGTAAGATGCTCAGCAAAGAAGCTGATACAGTAAAGTATTTCTGCAGATGCTTAATTTTCAGTGAATAAGTCGTTCTTTTATGTGGGTGGGAGCACTCGTGCTTAAAGTTAAGCACGTGCTTAAGTGCTTTCTTGGATCAGGGCCAAAATGCTAATGTGCTAGAGGTTCCCTTGCTTTCTCAAGTAACGAGCAGTGTTCAGGACCTTCATGTGGACCTCTGTGCCTGCAGGATTACTGAAATACACACATGACTGACAAGTATTAGACACTTATGTTCTTAAACTTTTAATTTTCATCAAAACTTTGGTGAATTTTTGCTGTACTATGACTTCTGTGCTTTGCATGCAGAATAGTTCTTGACTAGGCTTGTGGCAGACTTGAAGAAAAACCTATCTGCTGACTTGAAATTACTTCTAATTAATAGGATATTTTATTTTTCAGTTTGGAGAACAAGAAAAGCTTCCTGCTGCATCTTCTGCTCTGACCCCACTACCTTATCTTTAAATGCTTTCTGCTACACTTGTGGAAGAGAGTAAGCCTTTGACAGGCACCACCAAGATGTTTAATTCAAACTACTGGGAGTCTCTTGTGTGATGTTAAACTTACCGCTAATAGTCTGCTTTGATGACAATGTGGGTAACAGGCCCAGAGGACACGTGTGGGATGTGACAGTGGTGTGCACCTGTCCCGGGTGGGGGGCACTGGGTCTTCCCCTGCGGCAGTCTTTGCAGTGGCTGTGCTAATCACCCCGAGTGACACTTGCCATCCCCAGCAGACAGAGGATCGTAGCGGCGTGGTGTGAGTCTAAATACACAGCTGCTTCTCAGATTATAATGCAAAGGTTCAGAGGTCAGTGCAGTAAAAGCAGATAAAATTATGCTTTCTACCACCACCATGCCACATCAAAATGGTGAATTTTTTGTTTTATAGTGGGTCTGTCAAGCTGTTTGACTCTACTATAGCAACCACATGATTTTTTCGGGTCATTTGTAGTGATTTTAAAATAACATGGTTGGTTTTATAAATACTGTGTTAGAGACTTTTTTTTTTTTTCTGTCCACTGTTGTTCTTTGCTGATGGAAAATAGAAATTTTCAGACTTAAAGTGTTTGCTCGGTGGCCAAGCTTCAAGGCTTGGCAGAAAGGTGAGGGTGTGTGGCTGGCTGTGCTGAGGGATTTGTCTGCTCCAGCCGTGTTCTGGGTGGGCACGGCAGCCCATGGGCTCTCTCTCAGACACCTGGGACTCAAAGCCAAGCTGTGGGCAGATGGCTGTGCACATGATGAGCCATCTAGGTTAATAACCTGGGCAAGGATGTTGTCAGCCATTCTGTGCAGACCTACTGCCTCGTGTTTCTATTTAGCAAATAGGGCAGATATTTATCCTGTGTGCAGCATCCGTTCACTTTTCACAAAGTTGAAGGTTTCTGTTTCCAGTCACACCTTCTGTTAATCTTTTGCCAGTGTTTTTCAAAGGAGCTGTAAAAGCGTGGCTATTCTATCTTCCACACTGTGGACTGCTAATCTCAGATGCTTTCCTCCGGAGCGGATGGTCCCAATTGTTGATGTTCCTTGTTGATTTGCGGTGGTGCTCTGTGACAGGGCTCAGAATACTTCTGGACCTCTTGATCTTAAGGGTTTGTCCAATGTGGACCTGTTGAAGCATGTGAATTTTGGGACAGTCCTCCGCCAGTCTGGTGCCTGGCCCCTGTGGTGTTACCCATGTAAGGAGCTAGCACTCGGTATGAGCTCAGACGGTCTGCACATCTCACTTTGCCCTCAGAGGAGTTTGGTAGGGGTGATACTTCTGAAGCTGTAATTCCCTGTCACCATAGGGCAAGTGGGAATAGCTGGAGGCTGTGCAAAGTGCCTAGTGGTGCTTTAAGCCCTGGAGCACTGAGACTTCCCACAGGCAATGGCACCCACCATAAAGCTGGTCATGAGCCTGTTCCAGTAGGTGAGATGGTGAGGATGCCTAATTCTTTCTGGTGGTGTAGTTACAGCCAGAAAAGCAGTTTGAAATGAGCTTGGTAAACACCTTTAGAACTACTTGTTTAGTCACTCCCTATTTATTGGGAGGCTGAAAGGAAGAGCCTCTCTGGGGTACTTTCCACTCTGGAATGTGCATTGAACAAGGGATGGGACTTAGAAGAAACTTGCTGGACCAACCAGGCTGGAGAAAACATAAGAGTTGAAACATGTGGGGTATGTGATGCTTTCTCCAACTTTGACTTTTTTTTGGGTTCCTTTTTATTGTGAATTGCTTGTTAATTTTTTGTTAAATTCTTTGACCATAGCTGTGACCAAAGAGAGGAATGCATTTGACAAGTGCAATAAAGCAACTGTTCCATGTTTATGGCAAGTGCTCTACTTTTATGCTATTAATTCATTGCCTGGATTCTTATAAAACTGGGACAGTGTAGGATTACCTACCTTGCTGGAACGCAGTTGAAATGGATCATACTACAAAGCAGTACACATCTGCCTATCAAATTTTAGAGGAAATAATCTTGGAGTCATAGGGAAGGCATATCTCTCTGGAGCACAGCTGATTTAGGTGCACTTTTGTATCCAGCAATAGTTGGATGCCTCTACAGAGAAAGAATGAAAAAATGTCATTAAGTAAAACAGAATAGTTCAGTGTAAAAAGAGTATCACTTGCACTGCATGTGAGGTAGTGACACATGCTAGGATACAGGTAACTTCAAAACCGCATTTTGCTGCAGTACTGCAAATAAGCAGAGAAGGCACTGCTAGGTGCCTTCAGTAGTCAGTCCTTTTTGAAGAGAAAAACTGTTGAGAAATGTCTGTGGGGAAGCTCTGATATTATAGAGAAACTAGCACTGAAGGCTACATGGTGAAGCTCCTTTGGAGCAGACTTCTGCTGAAAACCAGAGGTGTGTGAACAATTGGTTATTTTTCTTCAGCTTGGTGGCTGGACAGGTAAAGAAAAATTATTTGGGGTCAAACTTTTTAGAGAATGAAGAAGGCATTAATGTGTTCCAAGAACAAGACACTGCTTCAATTTCAGGTATTTAAAACCTTTTTTTTTTCCTAAATAAAAGCAAGAAATCTGTTTTTTTAAGGGTAGAATTCAGAAGTCCCAGGATACCTGGGACAGTCTTTGCCTTTTTATAGGTATGTGGCTGGTAGAGCAGGCATGGATGTTACAAAGCTGCTGACCCTGGCCTCTGAGCCAGGCAGAGCAGAAAAAGGGTCTGAATTCAAGTTTCTGTATCCAAAAGTAGTTCTGACCACTGAATGAAGGATATGAAGTGGAAAAGCTAACAGGAATGACCATAATGAATAGTACCCAAGTTCCCATAAAGATGTAACTTCAAAATACAGGTGTTTCTGTAGCACTGTGAGGGAGGAATGGGGACAGGACAGGATAAAACACCCTCTGGGAAGGCTCTCTTAGTTAAACCTTGCCCAATACTACCTAGGTGTAGAGTCAGTTCAGCTAAGTAATTAAATACTGTTGGATTGAAGCACACTTAAATTTATCTTACATTTTCTTCAAAGCCGGATCCTAAACATTTCTGGTACTGAAACAAAGATGATCTGCTCTGCTGTCAGTGTTTCTCCTTCCAGGGAAGGACTGTATGCTGTGCTCTGCTTGATCTTCATGTCTATGATGCTCTTAGTCACTTCTGGTCAATGACGGCAACCCGACAGCCAGGGCTAAATCTTCAGCATCTTGCTGAAGTGACTCTAGCTACTCACCGTGACAGGAATAGGTTGTACTTGTATTAGGATCTGAGTAGGACCAAGGCACTTGGATTTCAGAGGTGGCTGCTTGTGTGGTGAAGTGGCTAATCCCTCTTTTTGTCAGCTCCTCATCTTCAAGGAAAACTGCTCTCCTTTGCTGCCTTAGTGTCCCTGTGGTGGCTGTGGGGTCAAGATCGGTACCTTCAGTATCCAGGGTGTTAGTCACAGCTCTCAGTGCTTGCTAAGGAGTTAAGCTACAAATGTAGGGGTGGCTTCTTAAACTGCAGTGTTTGAGACTTGTGTCACTTGATCTTGAGGTCTTGGACAGGTTCTTTTTCTATTGGCAGCCTTCTGTTCTGGAAATACAGATGTGCTCCTTGCTGTCACCCTCACCAGTGACAAATACAAGGCAACCAAAAGGGACTTAACACTAATCCTGCAAAATTAGTTTCATAGCAGAGTTGCTCACTGAACAAGCAAGTATCACTGGGAAGGCCCCGGTAAAACACCCTCCTGTGGTTTGAGGCAACTTTCTCCTATTAACAAATGCCAAATATTTTTGCTTATGATACTGTTCTTAATTTTTGCATTTTATAACTTGTGCATGAGAAGCAGACTTGTGTTTGAGGTTTTTTTACCTTACAGCTGTGTCCTCTTCTGGAAAAAAAAAGTCTCTACTAATATTTAGCAATTCTTTTCATCTAAGCACCTCCTAAAGAAACTTTTTCTCAAGGATTTGGGAGGGTGGAACTTGAATAGTGAAAGTGTCTGCTGCTTGTGAAGGCTGCCTTTCTTAGAGTCTTCTGTTAGATGCACTCTGGAGCCTGGGACGAGTAGGTCATCACATGGTATATGTTATTCTATAGCTAATGCCAACTGTAATTTCAAGTGCTCCACACTAATCTCTCCCCCTCATGCATTATTTCCTTACGCAGCATTAACAAACCCCATGCTGATCCACTGTTGCTTCATGGATTTAGAGAATAATCTACAGGCCCACAATGATGTAAAACATTAAATGTTGTTTAAGTATCAGAGGCGCCATCCTGCCTACACGGTACTTAGGGTGGGCAGCATGCCAGCATGTTTGCTGGCATGTGCCTGCAAACTGGAGCATGCCCGCTCACAGTGAACAAAGCAAAGCCCGGGACAATAAGGCAAGAATGATGACAGACAGAAAAGGGCTGCTTTATGGGTTGTGCTATTTGACTGTAATACCGTCTTTGGAGCCTGTGCTGTCTGGAGGGCTAAGAGTTTCTTTCTGCACTCCTGCCTTGCTGCTTGCACCTGCCCATCTGAGAGCAGGCAAGAATGAAAGGACACTTCACAGATCTTCCAGGAGCTTGACAGTTACTGCATAGTGGGTTTGCACTAGCTGCTTAATACTTGTTCTCTCAGTTTCAGCATTGCCAAATAACACTGGGCTGAATGCAGTTCTCCTTGCTTTACTTCTCTCTTTCTCTTTGCAACAGCAAAAGGCCTGAGTGTACATGCATGGGGAGAGCTGGGGAGTATCTCGGAGGGCTTTTGAACTGATTATAAGTGTGACTGTAATATAGGTAAGGTACTTGACCTAATATTCATCCCCAGATTACTATTGGTTTCTCTTCTAAGCCATGAGAGAAAGCCTTGCAGTCTTGGAGCATTTCTAGGACACAGATGAGGCTCCTGAACTTTTTTCCTCGGATGCTTATGTCTGTGTTTGGTTAGACTTTCTTTTGGAGAGTTTTAACTAACTTAACTAGTTAAGTTGGAAGACAAAATTAATAAAACCCAAAAGTGCAACTTGGCTACAAACCCCTGCATGCAGTTCTCTATTTTTTTAACCTAGCTGACTGTAAGATAACAGGTATATAAGGAACTCTTTCCATTTCTGTCTGTCTCGGTGTGCTGTTCCTTCCATTGCTGGCCAGCAGCAAGGCAATAGTCTCCTGCTCTGTTCAGGACAGTGAGTTTCTAACCTGAACTGCAGAGCTCAGTGAGATTAGCTCTATGGGTATGCAAAAAGCTTGACAAAATGGAAAGTAAAAGCAAGATATTACTATAAGGCTTATATATATTACTATAAGATATTACTATCTTGTCTGTAAATGTAGAGTCAGTCACCTTCTTGTCTTTCACTGAGCCATGAGTAATCAAAAGATCCATGTTTGATTATTTCTGAAGAAGATACTCCCCCAGCATAGACTGTTGTTTCAGCCTGAGCATATGTGCTTTGCTTCTGGTGTATTGGAAAAATGGGATAATGTGTAAAACTGAAAATTAGTGGGAAAGACATGATGAAATTCCATGGGTAGATTCTTGTTAAATGGGTTTAGGAAATTCTCATTGATATCATTTTAATGTGGTTTAGTTCTTTTTTTTCCCCTCTAATGTCTTACGTGATAACAAGATGTTTTGTTCCACCAACAAAATGGAACATTAACTTAAGAGTACTGGATTACTCATAGCACAAACATGGCTGTTATGTGCAAACTTTCTGTGTTCTGCCAGGGTCAGTTTGTGGGGGTTGAGATGAAACTGTTTTTTAAACGGTGAAAGTGATCCCGGGTACCCAGCCTGCTGGAATGCCTGGAGGTTTTATGGATTCCTTCTCCTTTAAGCCCACTATCAGGGTATCTTCTAATGCAGGCTCTTCTTTCCTGTATGCATCACTCTAGTGAGGCTGACCCGAAGGAAAGCACTGCTTTGTTTTGACTCTTAATTTTGTTTTCTGACTTCTTGTTTGCTTCCAGAAGGAGCATTTACATCAACCTTTTCTGTAGATAGCTAAGGCAAAAGGGCCTTTGGGTACTGGAAAAGATGAATGTAACACTTATGTCTGAATATGACCCCAGACCTATGATAGGAGTTGCAAGGTGTCAGCTTATACTCAAATCTACTCTCACAGCACCTAGGAAAGGTGCTGTCTGCTGCCAGCAGTTTAGTGCCTCCTGCTGCCCACCTAGCTGGGCATTGCACAGGCTGTGCAGGTACAGCCTGTGCTGGTTTGCAGCCTGAGGGGAGATGCAGTGGCCGGGCACAGCATGGCCCAGGAACACTTGCTGCCTGTGAACAGATTCTGGGACTGACAGAGTATCACCTGAAACTAAGGCAAGAGCATAGTTGACCCAGGTGGCTTTACGCGTCTCTAGTCTGGCTCACTCCTTAGCTGAGAAGCCTAATGTGAGGAAGGGCTGGTGAAAGATCTCGTGTCATTCAGGTGATGGAATCAAGAGGTAGCAAAATAGGGTTTGGCTGAAGATCTGTACTGGGCTTACTCTTCTCACCGATTCAGAGGGGATGTGCATTTGCTGGTCCTATGACCAGGCAGGGTCTTAGTGGTGCTTGAAGGTTACTGGAAAGACTGCTCCTGAAGGTGCGCTTTCCAAAGTATGTTGCTTCGGTGTCAGGCTGCCCTTGCACTCCCCCTTCCAGTTCAGAAACTGTTGCTGGTTTGTTTCTGCTTGTCCAGTGCTCTGGCAGGTGATCACAGCCTCAACCACAGCTTCCCATTTGTGATGGCTCAGAATGGAGCATGCTCTGGGATAGCTTCACGTTAGAAGCATGCAACAAAATGAAGGTGTCGGAGTGGTTCTTTAACTGCTTGAAATGATGCAGTTACACACCATATCTGTTCACGAATATGCTTTATGGAAGTGTATGGAAGACTAATGGGATTAAGCAGATAAAGAGCATCTAGAAAGATAAAGCTGCTAATGTACTGCTTTTCTCTAGGTCATGTAACCCTTAAGTTAATTTAATGCATCGCCTAGATAGTGGCTGGGAGGTAGTCTGACCTGAGTTCAGGGCTTGCATACCTGTTTTAGGACAACACCATGAAGATGAAGATTCTGTGTAAGTACAGAAAATAGCACTAAATTCTAGTCAGACCTAGAAAGACACAGCAGTGAGCAGAAAGATGCCTTCCCTCAGCTGAAGTAGTTGCTCTTTCAAGACCTGTAGAGAGGACATTGCCCAAACTCCCTAAGCTTTCTTTAAAGTACAGCTGAGATCTCAGCTCTAGTGTATTTACCATCTGAACAGAAACACAATGCACTACAGCCACACTCTAATTTTATCTGAATCAGCTGCCACTACTCTGGAGCAGAAGCAAGAAAAAATAAAATTCATATCTGAATAAACAGCCCATTAATTTGATGACAACTGTTGTTCTCCATTTCAAGGTCCAGAACGCAGCCCGAGCAGTGAGCTAATGAGAACACCAGAGCTGTGCAGACTTGGGGGAGGTAGGGGGTAGAGAAGAAAACAGAACAAACACTCTTTTTGTAGCTGGAAGCTAAGGGGATTCAGCCAAAGGTTAATTGCTTTCTACCCTAAAATGCTGTGAAGTGTTGCTGCGTGGTGTCATACAGCTGCTTCATTCCAGCCTAGGGGTGTCTGTTTCAGTGGTGGGTGGCATGAGCCAATATCCTTTTCTTAACCGCACGGGGGAGTTGTGAGGTCTCTTGAGTTAAGACTTCCAAAAATATGGTAGAGCTTCATCGGTATTGTTTAGGATATCACTGCACCATAGAAGCAGCAAGCAAAAATACCAAACGAGCAGCCCCTCTGTTTCCTCACTTCTCCCGCACTGGCAAAACTTTGGAGAAGGAGCGAGGGATAAATTCTGGTGGATGAGCTCTGTGTAGACAGAAGGAGCTGGAGACTTGAGGAAAGGGACAAACTATCACTCTGTGGTCGCCCACCTGTGCAACAAACATGTTTGCTACCCTCACTGCCAGTGCCCAACCAGTTGCCCAATTCTGGGAGCTTGCTCAGGAATGGGTGTTCTGAGCTCATGTGCAAACCATCTTCTTCCCCCTCCCAACCTCCTTCCATTGAAGGCTTGAGGCTCTACAGTGGACAGCTAGTAGTAGTCAAAACATTTGGAGCAAAATGATCGTGGGCAATAACAGGCTGTGAGGGAGACCTGAGAGTAGCCCCAGTAATTCAGGCAGGATCCCCAAGCCTGCAGCCGTCTGGTACACAGAAAAGGGAAAAAAAGCTTTTGTGCTCATCACATCTGCCTTGCTACTGTGTCTCTTGGCCACCATCTCCTAATAACATGAAAAGGATGCCTGCATGCAGGACCTCACTCTGTGGCCATCTTTGTAGTGAAAGGCAGAGTCCTTTTGTTTTTCTGCTTTTGTTCAGCTTGGTTCCAGTAACTTGCTTCTTGCTCTTCAACAGGAATATTTTTTCTTGGAGTATATAAGTTCATTGTTTTTTCTGGCTCATCTTTAGACTATCAAGTAAAAGACAGGAATCAAAAAAAAAAAAGAGTACAGAAAGGAAGTCTGGAAGAAACTTCCCGAATTAGAGGAATATAAAGTCATTCCCTGAAATACTGGCCACCTCTAGGGATGGGGAGACCAAGTTCAGTCACTGAACTGCAGATGTCTGTAATGAGAACCCTTAGGGTCCTGTCATGGTCACCTTGCTGTGCAGCAACCTAGGAGTGTTTACTGTGTTTGTATGTTCTCATCTCTGCTGGAGCTCTGCTTCTGGGGCATATATCTGGAATAATAAATTCCAGAAGTTTCCAACTACTTTGATACTCTTAAACCACATGGGATAGGCCTCCAGTTGTGCAGAGAACACTGAACCCGTCATCTGTTGTGACTCTTCTTAGACCCTGATGATTGTTCTTGCTTGTCACTGAGTATGGTCAAGAGACCCAGATCTGGGAGAGTCTTAATTATAAACTTCATCTCAATGTCACCTTTTGTATTTTAGCCAATGTTTCTTGTGTGAACTTTAATTCTCAAATCTGTTGTTCCTAAGCCTTTTATTCCATGCAGAGTTCTGTCATGTAGCTTTCACACTGTGCAGCACAGAAAGTAAAATAACTTTCTACTAGATTGGGGCTGTTGTGACAGCTTGGAGGTCTCCTGCTGGTTTTGGGTAAACCAAAATTCTCAAAAAACAGAAAGCTGGAAGGGGGGAAGAATTGCTCTGTACTGTTGTGCAGTCTTGTGGCACTGACCGGGTTTCCTGTCTGGAGATCATCATGGTGGAAGAGAATTAGAATAGAACCTATCAGTTGGAAGGGACCTACAACAGTCATCGAGTCCAACTCCAATTGATACTTGTGTAATTAGATGGAAGTAAATGGAAATGCTTCTGGTATCTGACCTCTCTGTACAGTGGGTAAGTTTCTGATTTTAGTGATTGTGGGTGTACTAACTTGTGCTTGAGCAAGTGTGTGCTCCTTTAATGTTGGAGCTTGACTGTTTTCAATGCCCAGCTCAGGTAAGGTGGAGTTGTTTCCTCTGTGATTGTTATACTGAATGACAGGATGGTCTGAGAAAGCCCTGCAGGTTTCATTAATGTCTCTTCTTATCTCAGTCATGTGTGCATGGCTCGCCCTGCACCGCTGTGCAGCCAGTCTGGTTCCACCCAACCAAAAAAAGGTCAACTATAGGATCACAGCACTGTTCTGGATAACCAACCTTTTTTCCAGGCTTAATCCCTGTCAGTAAGGAGAAGTTGCAGGCAACAGGGGAACCAGGCCTAGATGTGCTTTGGGCTCTCATTTGCCCTCCATGTAAATCCCTCCCCCTCTTTTTCTGACAATGAAAGAATAGGCCCTGTTTCATCTGCTTCTACAGAGTAGCCTTAAGTTGCATCGTGCCCAGGCAGCTGATGGATCAGATTTGGAGCACAAACAACTGTTAGTGTTCGGTAGACTGGGTAAACTGCCACTGAGAAACATGCTGCTTACTGGCCTTGGAGCCAGTGGTGTGCCTGTCTCCTTACAGTATGGAGTTGTTCTTCTTACCTCATGTATGTTAAGCACTCAGAAGAGCTGCCTCAGTGAAGGTTGGCCCTTTCTGATTGATGGGTGCAGGAAAGGTTGGGTAAGGAGGTACCAGGCTCAGGTGGGACTGCTCTTCAGCCCCAGGGTGCCCATGGAGGAGTTGTCCCGGTGTTAACTGCAAGGATAGTGCTTTCACCCCTCCCAAACACTGTTTTCAAGTGGAGATAAAGTGAATAGGCCTTTGCAGTTTTACCATATATAAAAATATGGGGGAGTTTAAGTACATTGAAGTATCTTTTCAACAATGTTTTGATGTGTTCTGCTCTTGAGGTCTCCTGTTGCAAATAGGATGATGTACTCTGCTCTTGTTGGAGCTGAGTATTGCAGAGAGGATGAGGCCCTCTTTCTGCATGTCAGTACAGTAGAAAACCGTAAATTTTTCTATAAGAAACTTGCCTGAGCTGGCAGGAGAAAAACTACAGCCCATGCTACCAAATGGCAGAGTTGTATGGTATCACTCCTGTTGTTTTTCCCTGTTTGCCCTGTGGCCTCACTGAAGGTGCTAAAGCTGACTTGTTAGTTTGCAATCTGGATGGTCACTGAACCCGGTAGGACTGGGGAGAGGGTTTCTAATATTGCTTTCCAGGCCTCATTAGCAACAATTTCTATGTGTAAGTTGGTGGAATAGTGGTGTTATGAGCCATCTGCCTGCATCTGCAGTTGCTCAGCAGCCTGCAAGTGCACTTTGAAGTCATCTCTACAACTGACCCTACTAAGTTCTTGCTTTTCATTCCTAGAACTTAATGTCAGGTGCTGTCTTGAGTCCTGATTCTTGTCAGTGAAGTACTTGGGAAGCCTGAAAGATTTTGCAGGGTCTGTGGTATCTCCAAAGTAGCTTTAGACTTTTGTGACTATTTCATGGGAAATGAATCTTTCCCTGTTTTTCCACTTGATAATACTGTTAGATTAATTTCCTGCAAACCTTCTTTCAACTGTCTAGCTAATTTGTACTGGAAGTAATTGGGACACACCTAATGAAAAGCATAGTGGAATTTTGCTATGAACTGCAACGTTCTCTTCAAGTCACTGGTCTCTTCCACTTGATAATTGTAGTAACAGCAGTTAAGTAACCCAACCTCTTTCCTGCCAGTGACAAAAGCTTAAAATGAGTCTTCAAAACTGTAACTCCTCTCTAAAGCTTCCCTAATGAAATGGCATATATTACTCTCTTAATGTCTTGCAGTCTAGCATTAGGCTGCTGCTCAGCCTTCAGAGAGCTCCCACTGAAGTAGTTAACCATGGCAAGGGCTTTAGGCTCTTAAGGGCTATTGCTTATCTTGAGGAGTCCAGGAGGATCATGGTGATCCTGTTTATCTGCAGTCTTCTTGTATACAGACCACATTCGTCCCTAATATGTTCATACTGTATACTTATCTACTCATTGCATAAGACAATCCTAGTCCATACGTATAACTGTAGCATTTCTGGGCAATAGCACTACTTGCTCTTCTATTCTCATTGCAGCTCTTCCTAGCATTCCCCTAGCACAGCAGGTGCTATGCTAATTCACAGTGTGTTGAATTTCCCCTCCTATTCCATAGGGCTCACCAAATGCCATCTTTCTTGTGCTTTGTGAAGGGCTCTCAGTCATGTAGGTTCTTCAGCCTTTTGTAAGGTAGTAGTAATGTGTAAAAGCCCATGGGTGGGGTGGCTTTTGAGCACAGAAGGCACAGTAGAGCTGTTAGCATGTTATTGCCATCTACCAGCTACTGTAGGGAGATCCTACCCTGTGTGGTGGGTGCTGTGAGCTTTGCTCTAGCTGTATGGGCAC
>JAAGNO010029030.1:21419-33074 GCA_033439905.1 Ceryle rudis
GCCATCTACCAGCTACTGTAGGGAGATCCTACCCTGTGTGGTGGGTGCTGTGAGCTTTGCTCTAGCTGTATGGGCACATGTCTCTGCCTAGGCGTGGTCTCTGCACTTGGCGTGGTCTCTGCACCTGAGGCCTTCTTGTCATCTGGTAACAGAAGAAAGTGTGTGTCCTGGTTACTTCATGAAGACTAAAGCATCTGAGTAGTCAGACTGGAGCTGCATGCTAGGGCTGTGTCCAAAAGAACCTTTGCACTACTTCCTTCTCCAAGACCTTGGTGTCTCTCAAACATCCATTGGGTCTTTCAAGCAGATGGAAGAAGATGAAGCACCAAGAGATTGCAGCTGGGTCTAATGCAGGCAGGCCAGGCAGTGAGGCCAAGTCACTCCATGCAAGAGTAATTACAGTGAGTCTGCTTGGGGCAGAGTGAGAGCTGAGCAGCAGACATGCAGATGCTCAGCAGCCTGTGTTAGGCTGCAAACCTCTGTTCTTCCCAAAAGATCTCGGGCAGACCCGCCTCTGAGGATTGCTTACAGCACCAGCCCTTTCAAGACTTTGTAGGTGGCGTTGTTAGCTCAGCAGTCTGTGCCCAGCCTGCATGCTTGACCACCTATGGCTGTTCTTTACCAGAAACAGTGTGGAGATAGGGCTTCCAAAGAAAAACATGATTGCTTCCTTCAGAGGTGTGAAGCTGGGCCTTGATAGTCCTTCGCCATGTGGTTGGCGTATCCCTTACTGGTGCGGGCATTGCTGGGCTCCCGGTTCTTGAGGCAGCTGAAGCAGCGTTGAGAGCATGGCTAAAAGGGCTTCTTGTCTCCAGAATCAAACTCTTGAAGGAAACAGATGCCTCGTCTCAGCTCTAAATATACAAACCAACTTTGCCTGTAGGGGCATGTGGCAGAAACAAAACAAAACAAAACAAAAAAGGCAGCGTGGATCTAGGGTTTTTAAACAAGTCAATGTCTAGCATAACTTCTGTGGGAAGACTTCTCTATGTTAAAGGTTCCTGTCTCAGAAGGCTTTTTAAAGCCAGCAAGAGGGCTGGAAGGCATTTGGGCTGCTGCAGTTCAGCCTGCCTTCAGCAAGAGCTTCTGCTCCCTGTTCGGTCCCGCAAGGCTTCCCGTGTGAGAATAGCTGCAATGCTATGAATTATTCCGTGTGGAAACTTTAGCTATTGTGCTTAGTGGGTTTACAGGAGCTTTTTGAGTCTGCTTTTAATGTATTTGTGTTGGTGGGGATTCTGAGTGGAATTACATGCCCAGGCTTTCAGATAACTGCTGTAAATACACAGATCCACTCTAGTCTCTTACTTCACAGTAGCAGCTGCTGCGGTGTTACAGAAACTTCATAGCTTTGGCTGCATCTTATTAGTTCAGCACACTATTAATATCCAAGCAGCTTTTTGTATTAGTTTCCACACTTAATATTAGTTCTCCTTCCTTCCTTGCGCTCCCTCCCCACCCCCGAACTTCACACTCAGTGATTAAACTGTATTCAGCTTGGGGCTGTTTCATTTATGATGCCCTTGCTGCTCACACCAGAGAGGGGAACCAGACTGGGAGCAAAACAATCATGCTAACAGTCACCAGGTATATTTAGTGGCAGTGTCATCTGACATGCATTTATTGCCCAGAACTAGAATCTTTCTGCTTCCATATGGAGGGTTTGTACTGCTGGCAAAATCTTTCCAGAGAAACAGCTGCTGATTGGCTCTTCTTGTCTATTTGGGGAAGGATCTGTCCTTAAATACGTACTTATTCTGCTTGCTAAAAATGGCATCAAGCACTTGGCACTGTCTGGATGGGCTTGAAACTTTACTGAGATGTGTTGGCTGCATTGCACCAGCCTGGTGAAGCCTTGTTTCCCTCAGAGACACTGCTGCACAAATACCAGAAAAAAACCTAGTGGGTGTAGGTACGTCTTGGGCAAGTCGCTGCATGGGACTCTAAAATGCAAATTACCATCTTCATCTGGAAGGCTTTAAAACCGAATATCACATTATTATTGTTAAGTGGCTCTGGTGAAGAGGCTACAAGACTGAGGTGCATCTCAACTACTATTTGTTCTTAAGGAAAATCTATCCCAAATGGCAGCAATGCCTCTTCTTTGAAGTGCTGTATCTCAATAAGCTTGTCTTCTGAGTAGAGATTGGGAGCCAGCTTGCCTTTGAGAGTGTGCTAATAGCCATCAGCAAGGCATGAGGGAAGTGTCCATCAAGCATTTGACCTGACTTGCCCAGCCCTCAGGTGAATAAAGCATCTGGCTGACAGCTAACTCTGAGAAGGGCACAGGTTCTAGGCTGGGCAACTCACCAAGGAGAATGAAAGTATCTTACCCCTTTGGTTGAGGGTAAGTGCTTGTCACATGTCTCCAGAGCTCACAAGGTCAGAAAAACATTACATCGAGACAGCTGGCAGACTACTGAGGGATGGAGTTTTAACCCAGAGCTGGGGGGTTTGCTCACCTCTGAGCTCTTGCTGTGACACCTCACACAACTGTGTGCAGTGAGTGAATTCATGTGATAGCACCTCGAAACAGAGGCTGGCTTAGGGCAGTCTGAGGGTCTAGGACACTGAAGTACCTTCCTGCCCAAAATAGTTCAAATTAGTTGATCTGCATGGCATGCTGCCAGCCCTCAAGGAGAACGGGGGAGGCCTGGCTACTGGTCAGCAGGCTGGCTGGGCAATAGGAAATTATTAATAGCTGCTCTTCCATGGAAAGAATGAGTTTGGCTTATCTGTGATGCAAAGCTGCTAGCTGGAGCAGCAAGCAAATGCTCCAAGTCTTGTTTATTAACACTTGAATGAGCGAGTTATGCCCTGTGGAGAACTCTGAGCCTCATGGCCTGAGGTCTTCTGGTACTAGCCTTTGAATCAGCTGTGTGGTCAGGCTGGACAGGGGTAGGTGTGAAGAAAAGAGGCTGTCAGCTCTTGGTCATCCTCAGGGTGTGGTGGGTGTTTCTTCTGTTCCTCAGCAAGGTTAGGTTCCTTCACATTCCCATATGCTCCAGCTCTCACCTGTAAGAGTCAGGTCTCTGTCTCTGAAGCAACTTGATTTAAGGACAGCAGAAGTAAGAAGGATGCTTTTCCATGCACTAGAATTTTAGTAAAGGAATATTATCTAAACCCAAACATGACCAATGTGGAACTAAGGGTGGAGGAGATTTGGAGAAATAAATGAAATAAAACCTTCCCTCTTGAGTGGCATGGCAATGAGGAACTCCTTGCGGGGGGGTTAGCTGGATCAAAGGTACATACAGTAAAGCACACGGGTTTCGTAGATCAGCTTTTCCAAGAGTGATGCATATCAGTGCAGTGTGAATGTCTTTATCTTCCATGAATTTGCTTAACTCACGAAAAGAATATTAAAACTTAACACCCTTCAAGGTCTAGTAAAGCCATTCTTTCTCAACTGACAGGGAGGTCCAGTTTTCAACCTGCTTTAGACATTGACTGTGTATGACTTTACTTGGAGGATGATGAGGAGAACACCATAAACTCTCTCTAGCTAAAAGTCACCTCTGAAAGTGTGTGGCCATGACAGCCCCTTGCCCAGCTTTGTGGTCAGCTGCAGTCAGCTATAGCACACCCTGGTCCTTGGGACCAGCTCTGTTGGAAGAAGAGTCTGTGGCACAGCAGATGGTGCCAGCAGGTCTGCTCCTTCAGATGGCTTTTGAGTGAACTTCTGGGATTTTTTCGTAAATTGAAGGCTAGGAAAATAAAGTGGTACTGTCTTCCGCCTGAGGCTTGTATTTCCCATTGTATCCTTCAGTTCCTTTCGGGAACAGCTACCACTTGCAGGAAACTTAACACAAGGCTCTAGCTTAATACACAGAGGTCTCCAAGCCAAGCACTGCTTCAGTGGGACTTGCATAATAACATCCATTGTAACAGCTGGTGCTTCTTAAGGGAGCTGCTATCTCCCAGAATAACTCAGTGGATCAAGTTCTGGTCTCGCCCTCATCTTCACACACAAGTTCACACTTCTGATTGTCCAGCTTAGAAGGAGGGTTGCCCACAGAGACAGAGGGGCAATGAGCAAGAGTTGATGGACTATCCAGTTCTTATTAAAACCAGTTCTTATGAAAGTAGATCTTGATCTGACTTTTTAAAGAGGGAAAAAAAAAAAAAAATCTTTGGTGCTTGTTTGCTGATCTGTGTTCTTGTCTGTTAGTTAGATTTCTGCCCTGGAAAACAGGTGGAGAGATGCTATAAGTAGCAAGAAGTGTAATGCATGTAGTGAGTTCCTTGCAGACTCTAAATTACAGTTTTTCCTTCCTGTGCCACAACCTTGGGTCCCTGACCTGCAACTGCAGCATATTTTCTGTGACTAACAGCTGTAATTCCCTAATTATCATGCTCTGTTCTCCTGCTGTGCTGTAGATTCTGTTACCAAGGAAGCAAACCAAGGTTCCTCATTCCTACCCTTGCTCTGTATATTTCCAACTGTTTTAAATCCACCAGTTGATGCAGCCCATAAAGACAAATGACTATCTCTTGTTTCAAATATTCCAACTCTCCAGAACATATTACATATCTACAGGCTATGGAGGAAGAGGACAAAATAAGTCTGGCCTGTTCTCTTTTAGTAAAGGCAGCTGGTCCAAAGCCATTCCTAGGTTAGTAAAAGTACGTTTATGAACTGTAACCATCCTGGGCGGAGTGCTGGACTAAAAAGTGCTCTCAGATAGTGGGGCCCAAGCAAATGATACTTGTGGAAAGTGACTGAGAAACCTGTAAAACCCTGGAAATCAAAGGTGTGCATTGAACTTTGACAGCAGGCTCTATGTGTTCACAGTGTAACTGGTATGTAAGCCTCAGCATTTGAGGATAACTGATTAAAATACCACAGAACAGACAGATAAACAACTGATTAAAATACCATAGAAACACGTTAAGCAGCTGGAAAACCATCTAGTTCCTACAAAAAGCACAACTAAATATTAACCTACTAAGTATCCCAAGGTCTACTTGTCTGCCGCCTGCCCCTTAGGCTTTATGGGATGATGCCCATCATCTGTCCAAAGGATGCTCTTAGACAGCTGTCAGGACTTGATCAATCTAACCTGGCTGTGTCCAAGGCACTTGTGTAAAGTCCTGTTGCCTGTGGGGGGAGTCAGTGATTAACACGAATGCTTTCTACCCGCCCAGCCTCCAGTAATTGATATTTCATGTCTTGCTCCAGAAATATCATCCAAGTTGTGACATGAATGATGTCCTCTAGGTCACAGGATAAAAATTACTGACTCCAGGGGGATTTGCTGCTTGGCTCTTTGGGCCATTAAGCTAAGATGGAGAAGGCTGCTGCTTCCTCTGGATCACTGGAATTAAATCCACAGCTGGGTCTAGATAACATGACACCCAAGGAGGGAAAGAAAGGAAATTATCTGGCCACAATCAGAGGAGAAGCAACAAAGAAATGCAGCTGCCAAAGAAGAGGAATAAGGTTAGACAGTACAACAGCTCTCCATAGAAGTCAGATTGCCCAGCACTGTTTTAGCTGCAGACTTCAGCAGGAGAACTCTGTAGAGTGGCAGGAACACGTCAGGTATGGAGGCACATAAATCTATGTGGCCCATGCATTATAGACATACATGCACTACAGACTAATGGTGGGTAGAGCTAGATGACCTCTGAAGATGCTTTTGGTCAGTTTCTGCAACTCTGGCCTTGTGCATTTGTTCACACATAAAGTATTGTACACCTGAGCATATACATGTCCAAATATTACTGTAACATGAAAACTTGCTTTAAAGATGCACTGAACAGACAGCAATAAAGTCAAACTTTTGTACTTCATAGAAGCTCAGGTTAGGGTGGTGGTATTAGCTCAGCAGACGTTTTAACTCTATGGCACCATGACATGGCTTTATGCTATAATATGCTGTGCTAGAGTGTAACTGTACCAATGCCTAACCTGTGCTGGCATGCAAAGTCTGAATAAAATTTAAAGGGCTTTTTTTGGTGACAACTGTAGAAAACCAGTGCGTTTGCAAACTCTTTCAGGTGATCAAGGTAAGTGAGAGTGCCACCTGCATGAGTGCTGTGCAACATGGAAGTGTCACAAACTTGGAAGAAGACTTCTTGGTCTCAGTGCCGGTGGTGTAATCTGTCCATGCCTCTGCCTTGGAAGAAGAGATGTCCAATACAGGGGCCAAGTGCTCACAGTTTTCACAGATGCCACGGCTGTACTCATGTCTTGCCTGTACATCTTTATGTAAGGGAGAACTTACTGTTTGATGTGGTTTTGTAACTGGTTTAGGTTTCTCTGGCTGCTTGCCGAGTGTGTGCGGCCACACCTGTGAGGCTTCTTGTGCTGGGTGGTGAGTTAGACGAGTCGTACATTAGGAAACCACACCAGCACATCTCAGGTTACCTGTCACACAATCACAGAATTACAGAATGTTGTCTTTGGTTGGCAGAGACCTTCAAGATCATCTAGTCCAACCCATCACCCCCTACTAGCACTAGTGTTCTTTCTCAGAGGGCTCAAAAAAAAATTCCCTTCTAGAACAGGCATTCAATGCACAATCTAAACCCTTTAAGGTGTAACAAAGGAGTCAAGGTGTCTCTGCCCTTCAGCATGCCCTTGTACCACTTTACTGCTAATTCATTGGTACCAATGCCTCAGAGGGATATAGCTGGAAGTGGCCTCATGCACTGGGGATCGGCACTGCTTATGTGGTAAGTCAGCGTTCTTCCGTGTGTCTAATGGTTCAGTGGTTTCATAAACTCTGCAGGTGAAATGGTTGCCTTACCCCACAGTGCACACTGATGGACATGTACTGCTGGGAGCCTTAAGCTGCATCTGAGCCACTTCTGGTGGATGGTTGCTGGTGAACAGAGCAGTGCTCATGCTGAAGGACTCTGGAGCTGGAGAGCACATACAACTGGTTCTCACACAATGAATAAAGACTTTTAACCCCCCACCCTCGCCAAACCAAGGGGGCACTCACCTGTATAGGACAATGAGTAATTTGATAATAGTCCTAATAACTAATACGGTAGGTTCCCCTAATAACTGGGGAACTTGAACAGGGCTGGTGGCAGAAACTGGTTGAATGCCAAGAGAAAGCATTCACAGGTAGGTTCTTATCCAACATGGTCTCTGGTGCTGGAGTCCTGAAGCCCTGATGAGGAGCAGGTCCTGGGTGCCCAGCTATGTACATAGCTCTTGCCTGCAAAGACAGTGTGAGTCCTGCACTCCTCAGGCCAGCACAGCCGTGCTCAGGTCCACGCCCTGATGCAGAACCTGCAAAAGCTCACAATAGTAACAGCTTATTTCTTTTTGTAAAGGGCAGGCTCACTAAAAATATGGCTCTTGTGCCAGGCTTGGCTCGCTAACACCACCAGGAGAGGTAAGCTATAAGAAAGCTGGGTGTGCAGAGCTCTGCCTGCTGTGCACAGGGAGTAGGAGGCTGGGGCATGACCACACTCTGCATCAAGGCTGCGCTGAGCAGGCAGGAACCCCATCCTGCAGCCTGCTTGCAGAGGCGTGTTCACAGCTTGCCCCCTTGGGTGGTGGCACTGGGGTGGTTTGGGTGACACAGACTCAAGCTGACTCATGGCAGAGCATCGGCTGTGCCACCGCACAAGCACTGACCACGTTGTTAAGGGCTGCCTCTGACCCACTTGGTGTGGGGGGGGGTAACATTAGCTGACAGTGGTGGAGCGTGTGTCTGGTTCACCAGAAAGGGCAGCAAGGGTGTTTTGATAACTGGCTTGCTTATGTGGCGAGCTGTGCTTGGGGCACCATGCTCATACGTGGCTACAAAAATGGCACGTCAACCAGAGAGTTGTGACTGAAGCCTGCCTTGCTGAGGCCCAGACTGCAGAGGGCCGGCTGCTGTACCGTAACGCTAAGGTATAAACATGGGCAGATTGTGGTGGGTTATTTTCTTCAAACAACTGAAGCAGATACTTTGTGCTTGGTGAAATGAACCAGTTCTAATATAGTTCGGGAGAAATGAGTGTCAGTCTCCAACTTCCACAGCCTTCTAGTGCTGTGCTGTCAGACTGTACCATTAGCACAGCTGGTACACCAGATACAGCCTGGAGGGGTGCTGGAAAGCATCCTGCTACTGCTGAGGGCCACAGGGATAGACCTTAGGAAAGGCAAAAGACTGACATGGTCAAAGACAAGTGTTATGACTGTTGTTTAGTTGTGCAGAGGTGATGGGTAGATGAAAGGACCCTGTCTGAATGCTGCCTGGTGGATGCCACCTCCTCTGCTGTGCTGCTGGGAGTGGGGGGGGTGTGATGTGGTTCACGTTGACAGCCTGACAAGAGCCCACCAGTGTAAGACAGCAAGAACTGGGAAAGCTGAACTGTAAAAGCACCCCCTAATGTGCACTGAGGTTTGAGGGGTAAGTGAGGGGTGGGCTGACGGACTGTGTGTACCAATGTGTGGGCATGTTGTTAAAGATCTGTTGGGAATAACAGGTCCAATAATATAATAATAAACATGTCAAAGAAAAACCCAAACTGCTGTGGTGATGTTGCAAGGCTTTATTAGGTTGAGTCATGGAACAGCATCTTCCTTGCACAGTAAGTAACCCTGGAAGGGGACATATAAGCAATGGCGGGGGGGAGGGACAATGATGATGGGGGGGGGACCCCACATGTGGCAGAACATGCAAGTTATGGCATGTGTGGGGCACAGGAATGTGAAGGAAGGGTGCAGTGAGCACATACAGTGTCACATGTGGCCATCTGGTGTGGCTTGTGTCCTGAGTAGTGTGTGTGCTGGCACATGCATGTGGAGTGCCATGTGTGGTGTATCACCCGTGCAGTGTCACGTGGTGTATAACATGCATTTGTGTGTCATGTCTGCAAGCACATGTGTAGTGTCATGGGTGCACAGCACGTGTGGTATGGCATGCATGCGGGGATACATGTGCAGCATCATGTGTGGTGTTGTGTGTACAGCCCATGTGGGCAGGTGCTGTGTGTTGTGCATCATGTGGCATAATAGGTGGGGTGTTTCATGGGTGTGGTCATGTGATGGCTGGCACATGCAGCATTATAGATGTGGGGTGTTAGCTGTGTGGTATGTCACAGGTGTATGGCAAACAGGGTGTTACACATGTGCAGCACAGGTGCAGCAAGTTCTGATGTGCATCCCATGTACATCACGCACATGCAGCACCGGGGTGATGCGTACCACACCTGGTGTTCTGTGTGCAGCAAATATTGTGGAGCTTAAGTGTGCAGTGCAAGTGTTTTGTGTCATGTGTGGCACACACGAGTGCCACATGTACTCACAAATGTGTTGTGGTGCCAGTGTGTGTGCTGTGCAGCACCGGGGTGTGCAGCAAGTAAATGTGTTGTGGGGCAGATAACGGTGCACTACACACAGTATTGTGACTCATCTCTGCCTTCTACAAGTAGCCACAGGTCCAGGTTCTGTCTCCACCATGTGGCACCAGTGGGGTTTGTATTCTGGGTGTGCAGGATCCACCTGTCCTGGTTTTCACATGTGGAGTGTGTGAGCTGTGCGTGAGCTGGTTTTGCCTCAGTGGGCATTGTGTGATTTAGATTGGGGGGGGGGTGTTCTGTGTCAAGCACGGTGTGCACACAGGGCATGCATGAGTGGTTGGCGTCTCACAGCTGCTGTGTGAGGGGTTTGTGCTGCACAGGAAGAAGCACCCTTGGGTGCCCCTGCAGACCCCCTCCCGCTCCTCCCCCACCTAGTGTGGGTGCTGTCAGGTCTGGCTGCAGCTGTCTGGGGATGAAGTGCCCCATTGGGGTGCCAGCCAGTCTGGCTGCTGTGCAAGAGGAGCCTGCCTGCAGCCCTATGGACACTCCTCACAATTGGAGGGTTTTGTGTGTCCCACTCCCCTCACAGCCCAGCCCCACTCTGTGCAAGGAAGCCCTGTCAGGGGAAGTGTGAGGGGGTGACACTTGCTCTGCACACACCAGAAGGTTTCTGCTACAGCAAGACCCACCTGATCAGCAGCAGCCCAGAAGGTGCGGGCAAAGCTGACTGCCTCCATGCAGCACCTCTGTCGCAGCGGGAGAGATGCCGAGGTCACAGGAACATGCCCAGGTGTGGTGGGACAGAACTACAGCTCCTGGGGTCAAGCCGCCTGCTCTTCAGTCTCACAGCAGCACACCTGCAAAAACCTAAATCCAGAGGGAGGTGAGCGGTTGGAGACATTCCTCACTGCAGCAGTCTGGCTTCTCAACTCTTTGTCTAAGGGTAGTGACAGGCTGCGTACCCACTAGGAAGAAGTCTTGAGAGCATCTATGCTGGTCAGGAACCAAAACCTCAATGAGGAGTTGACTCCAGATGTGTGCTGCCCTGTGCGGTAACAGTTGATCCAAACATGGGGAACACCACTGGGAAGCATTAAGTGCTGGTTTTCAGCCCACTGACCTTAGTGTCTCAGCTCTGATTTGTACTACCTCAGCACCTGGGCCACAACTCTTCTCTGGTTTTGCTATTTTAACTTAGCTGAAAGAAAACTATAAATACATCATATCACGCCCAATGCTAGAAGTAGTTACTTTCATTTACAAAGCAGATCCTGCAATTTGCTACTAGTAACATCTAGTTAAAATACACCATAATAATAAAATGTACACAATAGTAAGTGGAGGGACACAAGGTGCTATTCATACCTCAAACAGCAGGACAAAGCCACATGTTAACAACTTCCTTCAAAGTTCTTCCAGCGTTTCACCATCCACCAGAAAAGGCTGCCTTAGGCTGCTAGGCACATGTGGAGAGGATTTTGCATAGAGGCTGTGGCTCAGCTGCTGCCCGAAGCAACTGTCACATATTAGAAAAGCTTCAGAGCTTTGGCCCAACAGCCACTGCATCTTCTGCCCTGATTTAAAACACCTCAGCCCACTCTCAGCCTGGCAAGAAAGGCAGCTGATTTTTTTTTTTTTTTTTTTAAATATATACATGTGCATAAATGCTATCTATATATATATACACAAACTAAATGACACAAGTGCATATATATTTATATGTAGATACATTCATGGGTAGACATGAAAATGGACATAAGCTTGACTGAAAAATACACTTCGAGCACAGTTGTGCAATGGGCTGCAACCCTGCACAACTCACAGTCCCAGCTGGTAAGTTAAAATGCAACTTCATTCTAGTTTAGCCTGTGGCACAAACCAGCCATCGAGGGCCACTCGGAGGCGCAGTTCCATCTCAGCAGCTGAAACTGTGGCCAGTGATATTTCAAAGCCCGCACATCAGACAATTTTTAAACGGAACAAAATGAGGCTGAGGGGGAGGAGACAGCAGGAGCGGGGAAAGCTGTGTTTACAGAGACTTAGTGGTTCCTGGTGGCAGACACGAGGGGTTTCCAGACACTGCTCCAGGTTGAAAACCCCACATGCCAGGCTCCACTGCCTCCAGAGACACAGGACATTGCTTGTGCCCCTCAGGTGAAGCCTGTGTCAATGGCCCATCATTTCTTCCTGTGGTTTTACCCCATCCCAATGTCTTCCCGCCCCTGACCCAGTCTCAGGTGCTCAGCTCCTTATTGAGACACAAGCATTAGGTCAGCTGCTGTGCATGTGTAGTTGAAGTGCATTCAGCACTACTACAGACATTTATATATATATACACACTATATTTTATACATTAATAATAATATATATTAATATGTGCAGATACACCACAATGTATAAAAG